>JASCZW010001452.1:0-155663 GCA_034211315.2 Aedes japonicus
TTGCTTTCATTTAAAATCATTTGTAATTGCGTGCAATCGTCTGAAAACTAGATACTGGTGCGAGTGAGTATTCGTTTTTCCATTCAGGCCTATACGGGTTAAGAACGAGCATAAGTAGTTAATTCATGTTGTTAAGATCGATTGTTACAATCGAAAATTGTGTCTGATTCAAAACGACATACGATGCTATTCTTGAACGAGTAATTTTCGAGCAGCCCCTCTCAAGGCTTCGATTGGTATTCTCGTTGTTTTAGCAATGCAAAGTGGGCAAAAATGGACCCTACATCCCACGAATTAAGCTGGCACCGGGTAGGAGTCCTAAGCAATAGCTAATTTTATGGGAAGAACTGTGGGTTTCATTTTGGTTTGACCACAGTAAGTGTCCCATTTTGCCTGTTTCTCCCCTCATTTTGAATGCAAACTAGAATCATTACCCAAAAATTCAACTCCATGCTGATACATTCAACCCACGAGCACTGTGAATTTGCAGAAAAAGCTGGAGACTTGAATGTAATAAATGGGTATTTTTTTACTATCGTACAGATTGGGACGAAGGATCTCAGATTGTTACGAAACTTTGTCCACGCGTAGGATTCATGGATATATGAACAAAAAACAATATAAAAAATCAGGGTTACCAGTTTTTCTGGCAAAAGCCAATTGAATTTTTCCGATTTTCCCGAACATCACTAACACTGGCAATGGGTTTCGGGGCAGCATGTGTCCCCATATTGGGGAATGAAATCCTATATTCGATCCAAATTTAATTATATATTATATTCAAATGTGTTTCCTTCATAGCGATTATACCCCTACTTGTCCGACGCTTTAATTTGGTTTGTATCTATTCTTTAATAAATTTTCTACCTAGTAGCTACTTTGAATAAAACTAAATTACCACATACTTACCTTTAAAGCATGCGTGAGGAACTTAAAAGCAAATTGGAAGACGACACTTTTCGGATTTTTTTATTATCATTGTGTGAAAATGATCGACAGGCTCATAATTTTTCGAGCACTACTCAAAAACAAAAAATTATTAGAAATCAGAAGAAAAATTAGTATTTTCCTTTTAATTCCAACTACCTTTGCTAATGCTAATGTGCAGACTTCTTCAGTGCCTCGTACTAATAACTCAACTTAATAGTACGAGACACTGAAGAAGTCTGCACATTGTAGACGAAATACGCGTATCTGTCGAGGATAAGCAAAGGTAGTTGGAATTAAATGGAAGATACTAATTTTTCTTCTAATTTCTAGTTACAGGTATTCCACTTAACAGCTCAAACACTCTAGGATTGAAAATTTACAAAATTTATAAAATTTATAAAATTTATAAAATTTACAAAATTTACAAAATTTACAAAATTTACAAAATTTACAAAATTTACAAAATTTACAAAATTTACAAAATTTACAAAATTTACAAAATTTACAAAATTTACAAAATTTACAAAATTTACAAAATTTACAAAATTTACAAAATTTACAAAATTTACAAAATTTACAAAATTTACAAAATTTACAAAATTTACAAAATTTACAAAATTTACAAAATTTACAAAATTTACAAAATTTACAAAATTTACAAAATTTACAAAATTTACAAAATTTACAAAATTTACAAAATTTACAAAATTTACAAAATTTACAAAATTTACAAAATTTACAAAATTTACAAAATTTACAAAATTTACAAAATTTACAAAATTTACAAAATTACAAAATTTACAAAATTTACAAAATTTACAAAATTTACAAAATTTACAAAATTTACAAAATTTACAAAATTTACAAAATTTACAAAATTTACAAAATTTACAAAATTTACAAAATTTACAAAAATTTACAAAATTTACAAAATTTACAAAATTTACAAAATTTACAAAATTTACAAAATTTACAAAATTTACAAAATTTACAAAATTTACAAAATTTACAAAATTTATCAAAATTTACAAAATTTACAAAATTTACAAAATTTACAAAATTTATAAAATTTATTACAAAATTTACAAAATTTACAAAATTTACAAAATTTACAAAATTTACAAAATTTACAAAATTTACAAAATTTACAAAATTTACAAAATTTACAAAATTTCACAATTCAATTTACAAAATTTTACAAAATTTACAAAATTTACAAAATTTACAAAATTTACAAAATTTACAAAATTTACAAAATTTACAAAATTTACAAAATTTACAAAATTTACAAAATTTACAAAATTTACAAAATTTTACAAAATTTACAAAATTTACAAATTTACAAAATTTACAAAATTTACAAAATTTACAAAATTATACAAAATTTACAAAATTTACAAAATTTACAAAATTTGCAATAATCTACAAATTTACAAAATTTAAAATTTACAAAATTTACAAAATTTACAAAATTTACAAAATTTACAATATATACAAAATTTACAAAATTTACAAAATTTACAATACAAAATTTACAATATTTACAATATATACAAAATTTACAAAATTTACAAAATTTACAAAATTTACAAAATTTACAAAATTTACAAAATTTACAAAATTTACAAAATTTATAAAATTTACAAAATTTACAAAATTTACAAATTTACAAAATTTACAAAATTTACAAAATTTACAAATTTACAAAATTTATAAATTTACAATTTACAAAATTTACAAAATTTACAAAATTTACAAAATTTACAAAATTTACTAAAATTTACAAAATTTACAAAATTTACAAAATTTTAAATTTATAAATTTACAGAATTTCAAATTTACAAAATTTACAAAATTTACAAAATTTACAATTTACAATATTTACAATATATACAAAATTTACAAAATTTACAAAATTTACAAAATTTACAAAATTTACAATATTTACAATATATACAAAATTTACAAAATTTACAAAATTTGCAAAATTTACAAAATTTACAAATTTACAAATTTACAAAAA
Source organism: Aedes japonicus (assembly GCA_034211315.2). Taxonomy (NCBI): domain Eukaryota; kingdom Metazoa; phylum Arthropoda; class Insecta; order Diptera; family Culicidae; genus Aedes; species Aedes japonicus. Next base: position 2,954 of record JASCZW010001452.1, read on the forward strand.
TTTACAAAATTTACAAAATTTACAAAATTTACAAAATTTACAAAATTTACAAAATTTACAAAATTTACAAATTATTTACAAAATTTACAAAATTTACAAAATTTACAAAATTTACAAAATTTACAAAATTTACAAAATTTACAAAATTTACAAAATTTACAAAATTTACAAAATTTACAAAATTTACAAAATTTACAAAATTTACAAAATTTACAAAATTTACAAAATTTACAAAATTTACAAAATTTACAAAATTTACAAAATTTACAAAATTTACAAAATTTACAAAATTTACAAAATTTACAAAATTTACAAAATTTACAAAATTTACAAAATTTTACAAAATTTACAAAATTTACAAAATTTACAAAATTTACAAAATTTACAAAATTTACAAAATTTACAAAATTTACAAAATTTACAAAATTTACAAAATTTACAAAATTTACAAAATTTACAAAATTTACAAAATTTACAAAATTTACAAAATTTACAAAATTTACAAAATTTACAAAATTTACAAAATTTACAAAATTTACAAAATTTACAAAATTTACAAAATTTACAAAATTTACAAAATTTACAAAATTTACAAAATTTACAAAATTTACAAAATTTACAAAATTTACAAAATTTACAAAAATTTAAAAAATTTACAAAATTTACAAAATATTACAAAATTTACAAAATTTACAAAATTTACAAAATTTATACTAAATTTATACTAAAATTTAAACTAAATTTACAATCTTTATCATATTTACAAAATCAAAATATATCACCAATGGACAGGCTACAGTCCCTAGTATGATTATAGGTTCAGACGTGTTTATTTTTTTTAAGTTACATAGCTATTAAATTACATTTTCGAACGTTTACTAATTGGCTTTCAGGCTCATAATATACCAGCAGTACAAAAAGCATATTTCTTGATTGAATGTTTTAGTGTCTTCCGTGTTAAAAGAGCTTCATGTCGTTCGCATATAGCAATACCTATTTTTGCTGGATAATAAACGAAATATCTTTTGCAAAACAAAAAGAAAACAAAGAGAGCCATGTGAGCTTCTTAAGCGACACCAGATGTAAAGTTAGTGGGCTCTGATATTTTGTCATTGAATTTTACTGTTTCTTTGCGAATAGTCAAATACAATGCAATGCAATGTTTGACTGAAAGTCACTATCATAAAGAAACCAAAACCAACCATGATTCAATGCAACTGGCCTCTGGACACAGAAATCTAAACACTGGCAAGTAGGATTGTTTCGGACCGCGAACAAAAAGTGTTTTTCTACTCGATGCGTTTATTGTCGAAGATTGATCGTAACTGAGCTGTTTACCTACGTATAATCCACCTTTCTCCTACATCCCTATCAGTGTATGTATCTGTATTCTATACAGATCGCTCTACTCTTATCTCTCATCTCTAATCAATTGTCTATAGTATATAAGAAATTAGATTAGATTCGATGTTTTAGGGTAACAGTATACATTGTAGTACTAAATAGCAATAATAAAGTTTACCAACGTAATAGCAATAGATAAGTTATTTAATTTAGATTATTGAATTGATTTGCATGTTGTATATAATTTTATAGATTAAGTTTAACTTTATAATAGATATTGAAGAATTTAAAAATAAGCTCATTTCAACGATGACATACAGCATACGCCTTAACAGTATTTGAAGGGAATCATAGGGATATCAATGTGATTGAATGCTATGCTTAAATCTTTATAGAGTGTTTTTTTTCGTGGTTTTCGGTCCACTGCGCGAAAAGTTAACGAATTCTTATAAATTTTTACTAGTTGAACGTCTTTTAAAGAAGCCATGTTCCATGTTAGTGGACTGTTCTCCATAAGTTCAAAGTTTTTCATCAACTTCTAAAAGCTTTGAGATGCATGAAACGATGGCAATTTTACGATAGATTTTTAGTTAAGTCTACGAAATTGTTCGTTCATATCATATTTGTTGTTTTCAGATTACCTTCCTCTTTTGAAAATAGCTGGTGAGTCATAAGTAGCAGAATTAAATGAAAACACGTTTCATGTTTTTTTTTTCAAATTGAATTCTTTATTGCATTTTTACAAGCCACAATGTGCGTGTGAAACAATTAGGCAGAAAATAGTTCTTCATCTTCGATCTTCCCGGAAATTCCCGGAACCCTCACCATCATGGGGAGGTCCACTATTTTGGCATACCTAATGATACGGGATTTAAGATTTTGAGCTGCGTTGGTTTCCCAACCGTTCTTTTACACTGACTGGGTACGTTTGGGGGATTTTCTGATAACGTGAAAATGGTTTGTCACACGTAGTTTACTAAAAAAAAAAATGTTTGACAACCGCATCTTGTACAAAATTACATCACAAATTCGACATGTGAGATAGCCTCCAGTGTCCGGGTGCTATGGACAAATAAGTTACCGAGGTATAAAAGTACAATAATTTTGCAGTCGAATGCTTCTTGGAAAATTTAAATCGGATAATATTTCAAGAAGTTAGAGCACTACAAAATTGATCAAAAATTTACCTGTCCCGATCATATTGTCTATCCTCTGTAAACGGCGATCAACCAATCCCGAGTGACTTTTGCGCAATGGCATGAAACTCGGTCCAGCCAGAACACAATATGGTCATCCTTCATATAGAAATGGTCCGGAACCATCTATTACATCTTCCACATTTAATTGATTTGCGCTAACGTATCTTGTGAATTCCGGGATGAATTTAAAACACTCTCGATCACAATCCAGAAAAATGTGGTGTTTGTTTTATGGAAACAAATAGATGTTCATGGTTGCAAATAGATGGCAGATGTTTGAAGTACTATACCCAAACTTTTCATTCACTTTAAATTTTTAAATTTCAATTTTTGTAAAATCTTTTTCATCATATTAACAGCCGTCGGGTCTCTTGAAATCATGCACAATAGTGAAAAGTCAATAGCTGTGTAAAAAACTTATAATGTAAAATATTGTAATGTTTACAAATGCTTAACTTCACCTCAATCTGTCAAGTGGATATCGAGATAGTTTCCCAGCAAAAAGTGCTTCAACAAAAAATTATGGGTGCGGTCGTACAAAATCCAGGCCAGCCCACAGGCAGATCGCGAAAAAAAAAATTTCCGTCGGTCGGTCTCACATGGTGACAATCACCGACGCCAGGGAGACGCGAATCCACAACCTGGACCCTGCCTATCGACTCATGATTATGAGCCGGGACCAACGACTTTACTTCCCTTCCGAAGGAAGACGTAGACCAGATTTTTTCGCCTCAGAAAAAAACCACCGACGTCGACTGGAATTGATCTCAGACCCACTGGGGTGCCAAGTAGCAGTCACGTTTACCACTACACCACCGACGCCGGCTAGTCGCAAAACATTTGGGCATCGACAATTCTACCGAGTCTCGTGTAATAAAATCGTTTAAGAAGACCCAGACAACCCAACGATGAACGGGCAGCGGAAAAAATGCGAAAACGATCGACCCCGTGAACGCAAGGAATGTGAGGGATTACTTCAAGCGCAATCCGCACCATTCGATTCGGGACGTGGCAAAAAAGGTCAATTCCTTCGCCTGGTTCATCTAGCAGACAATAAGGCGGGCCGGATTTCATGTCTTCAAGATAAGGAAGGCGCCTAACTGAACCGATAACCAGAATACGGTGGGCAAATCTTGCACCAGGAAGCTGTACCGCAAGTGGCTGGTGTAGCCAAAAGCGGACGCCAAGTAGATCCACGGCCTGCAGTTTTTCATCGGAAAGTCCCGCCTGGGTGTTCCGAAGAAGTTCCGGCAGAAGAAGGTCAAAAAAAGTGTTAAAGTGACGAAAATCAATCGCAGTGATGTGACTCTTCTGAGCAAATCAGATGCGCCGTCACTGCGAAGTGACAAGAGTCATTTCGATTCTCATAATAACCCTCATTGTTGATCAAATCTTAAATTCCTGCTCTTTCCTTTTGTCCTTGGAATTGTTATTCCTACAAACCTCAAAACGACCACGAATAATTGATGCTTCCACTGTAAGTTTAAGAAATATGATGTACACTATGATCAAAGAATAGCAGAAATCTTAAATTTAAATTATCTACTCTCGCCCGATCCGACTATTACGTTTTCATTAAGTTGTAACATCTTTAGCTAACATCTGTCCGAAATTTGAGCATGTTCGAAGCATTAGTGTTTAATTGGCAGCTCGACGAATAATAATGATGAATAAAGAGGTTGTTTGAAATTTTGTGTTTTCAACGAAATTTCGTGGGCCTTTGTTGAATCTGCTCTTTTCATAACCTGAGCATTATAATGGACGATTGTGGACGAGAACTTGCCTCGTTCCGGACGCTCTTCAACATCGAATACTTGAAAATCGTCATGTGGGCCATAGAGAGTTGGTAAATGATCTTAAAATCTTAAAAAGATTGTACTCGAAAAAAAATGCAACCGACTTGATCACCAAAAACTCGTTTTACGACGGATATTTTTTGAAATTCTCAGAGAATAAATAAACACATATAAGCTATGTTTTTTTGCAAAATTGGTATACTCAACCTCCTTTCCTTGGTTAAATGCCCGCACCTTGGACTTCACGCTACACATCAAATCCTGTGCAACACTTATGGCCATCTTTTTTATACAGTTCCATCCATTCTTACTTCAAATTCGTTTTTCCGGAGCTTGCCCTTCATAATCGCTCAGATTTTTTCTATTGGGCGAAGTTTGGCGGATTTCCCTCCTTCGGCACAAAAACAACATCGTTGGCTTCGTACCACTCCATCAGAGGACAGACAAATTTACGAGAAACCGGAGAAAATGTTGCTTTATTTACAATTTTTCGGTAGTTTTTTATTGTAGTTTAGCTTGAACCTTACACAGAAATAATAAAAAAAAAATTTAGGAAGTGCATAAAATTTGCCCTGGTTTATTTCCAAGACAAAGGAGGCATAAACAACGAAATTGTTTGCAATCTTTCATGCGCCTTACAACAATGTTTGAAATTTTTCATACAACAGGCTAGATTCAGGCGTTATCGGACTTTAATTCACATGGAATGTCCCATTATTTTCTGCCAAATCTAGATTTCTCTTTATGTGTATAAGATAACGCAGAAAACCCCCTTTTTTCTGTGTAGTTTCAAGATAACTGGTGTATATTGGAAACCGATAGTTGTTATTGAGCCAGTTGGCCTATTTTGGCCACCTTCAAGAAAAATGTTCAAATAACAACCTTCCTGGTTGTCGTGGGAATGGTGTATGCCTAGCCTAACAATTAATTCTTCCAAATTAACATTCTTTAGGATTTTTAACTATAAAGAAGCGTGAAACATCGTCGATTCACGGCCAAAAAATGCCAGTACCGTTGCATTTCTTCTATTAAAGCTCGATTCACTTAATATCTGGACGCAAGAAATCTGCTCAAGCTTGGAATTGTTCCCATCAAGCAAGTAAAAATGATATTACGTTAATATTACGAAAATCTCCATTGTGTGATAAGTGTGCTGGCTGTGCTTTGTTTCGCGCCTACGATTTTACAGTTTAAGTAGTGTTTTCAACACTAGTTCGATTTTATTTGTTGACGAGGTGATATTATTAATTGTTTGGTGTCGAACTGTTGATAGCATCGTTCATTGTATGTGCCGTGCCATTCGCAATTTGCAGTTTCATCGTTTCATGATTGCTGTTGTTCACCTTTTATCTTCGATGCAAATAATCGTCACCATTGTTATTGTTTGAGTAAATTTCCGTCCCCGTTGTTGTTGTTGGCTGTATTGCAGTGTACATACTTTAAGGCGATTACGATAAACCACGTGTAGCGATGAGTGAAATCAAAAGTTGCGCCAAGTGCGATGAAGCGATTACTGGCATAGAATTTGTCACATGCCGAGGATACTGCGGTGGCATGTTCCATATGACATGTTCAAATGTGTCACGGGCACTTTTAGAGCTATTTCACGCCGCATCGCAAAAACTTGTTTTGGATGTGCGATAAATGTGCTGAGCTATTTGAAAATTCACATCTCCGTTCTATTACTAAGGCGGCTGATGAAAATCTCCGTTGGTGTATCTCACTGAGGCAATCAGTAGCTTACATACGGAGATCAAACTGTTATCGCATAAGCCCGAACCGTGTATGCAATCACCATCCATCAGGCAATGGCCCCAAATCGGACAAACTCGAGCTGCCAAACGACCTCGTGGACCTGATTTAGAGCAAAAGGCGCTCGAATGTCAATCTGGTTCCAAGCATGTTGACTAGAATACAGTGTCCGTTTCAATCACCGCTCAACCAGTGAACAAATTTTGGCTCTATTTGTCTCCGAATACGTCCTGATGTCACCAACGAGGAAATTTTGGCATTGATTCGAGCAAACCTTGATTTGACCCAAGACCCTGAGGTTATCAAACTGGTGGCTAAAGGAAGAGATACAAGCAACAGCGACCTTCATCTCCTTCAAAATTGGTTTGGACCCTTCCTGAAGACAAACGCGCTTGACCCTTCGACTTGGCCGGAAGGCATAATGTTCCGTGAGTTTGAGGAATATTCAACTCAAAAATTTCGGAAGCCCTCCGCTATATTTCTGACGTCAACAACGGGTACTCCACCGGTAGTTGCGATGCAGCGTTAATAATTTGCAAAGAAAACGACATGATGCTCTACGTTATGACATTCAATCACCTGTTTTTACTCGGGACGCACCGAATTTAGTGTAATGGAAGCTCTCGATCCCCCACCGCAGTCGTGCCATTCCAGCCAGCGACCTGCAGCCGTCCCGGCCCTACGTGTGGGTGTGGGGAGAGGTCTTCCAAAACGCTACTGCAGGCAAGTACGATTTTGCTGTTAGCCCGACAACACCTGATTCGCTCTCCGATTCCAGCATATTTCTACCGGTTTTGGACGCACCTTTACACGCATGGTATTTAAGCCGAACACCGGGACGCACGGAACTCCAGCACTATGGAAGCCCTCGAGCCCCCATCGTAGTCGAGCCATTCCCGCCAGCGACTTACAGCCGTCCCGGCCCTACGTATGGGTGTGGTGAAAGGGTTTTCCAAAACGCAACTACAGGCAAGTACAACTTTCCTACAAGCTCGACAAGACCTGATTCGCTCTCCGATTCCAGCTTATTTCAAGGAAGTTTGAAAACAGCACCTCAAGAAACATCTAGTGTTAGCCGAATGCCGGGACGCACCGAGAATAGTATTGTGGAAGCCCTCGATCCCCTCACCGTAGTCGAGCCATTCCCGCCAGCGATCTGCAGCCGTCCCGGGCCTACGTGTGGGAGTGGGAGAGGGTCTTCCAAAACGCTTCTTCAGGCAAGTACGACTCCATTATTTGCCCAGCCAGACCTGATGCGCCCTTCGATTCCAGTCACTCTGATTGAACGCCTGCTTTGCATCACGGACTACTGGCCTATTACCAAAATGTTCGTGGTCTCCGAACGAAAATAGACGATTTCTTCTTAGCTGTCGTCGAGTCCAACTTTGACGTGATAGTTCTAACCGAAACCTGGCTTAATGATCAAATTCATTCCGCTCAACTATTTGGAGATCAGTTCACAGTTTTTCGGAATGATCGTAATCGCATTAATAGCAAGAAATCTCGTGGTGGTGGCGTCTTGATAGCAGTTTCAAAAGGCTTCACAGTTGCCTGGATCCTACTCTATTAACCCTTCGCTCGAACAGTTATGGGTCCAGATAACAACTGCACACAGGAAGTTAAGTATTGGCGCCATGTACTTACCTCCCGATAGGAAATCTGATGTATAGCAGCATTGAGGACCATGTCAGTTCGATTGGCGCTGTGTTATCCCGTTTACATCACAACGACTACGCTTTACTATTTGGCGATTATAACCAGTCTGGGTTGGTCTGGAATGTTTCCACGATTGGTCATCCCACAATTGACGTTCTTAGTTCGCATATGCCACCGCCTGCTGTGCTTTGAGTGATGGATTTAGCCTTCATAATTTAACGCAAATAAATTCAACGTTAAATCGTAACTCGAGACTGCTTGATCTTGTGTTGGCAAATGAAGCAGCCGTAATGGAATGTGCTGTTGTCGAAGCCTCCGAACCTTTAATTAACCTCGACGCTGATCATCCTGCGCTGGAAATTACTATCAATCTATCAGTACCTATTACCTTCGATAACATCGTTGACCCTCATGGACTGAATTTCCGTAGAACTGATTTTGCTGCTATGAGCCAGTCTTTGTCTCAAGTCGATTGGCAGTTCCTTGACTCGTGCTCTACTATCGATGAAGCGGTTGATTTTTTGACGAGGTAGTGTCTCGGGCTATATCAGATTTTGTTCCGCTGAGAGACCTGCTCGTAAACCTCCTTGGTCTAATGCTCATTTACGGTACTTGAAACGTGTGAGATCGAGGCTCTTCCGTAAGTACTGCAAAACTCGAAATCAATTCACCAAGCGATTTTTCTCGACAGCTAGTACCCATTACCGGAATGTACAATCGTCTTCTTTACAAGAATTATTCAAAACGAATCCAATCTAACCTTCGGCGCAACCCAAAGTTGTTCTGGTCATTTGTGAACACAAAAGGAATGTTAACGGGCTACCGGTTGAAATTCATCTTGGCGACAGAATCGCCAGCACACCAGTGGACAAATGTGATCTCCTTTCTGAGCACTTCAAAAGTGTATTCAATAACACCGTGCCAGCATTGGAGCAAGTCAGCGAAGCACTCAGAGATACTCCCAGAGACGCGTTCGACTTCAATATTCCTGCGATTACATCAGACCTCGTTGAAGCCGCAATCCGAAGCTGAAACTTTCAAACGTGGCAGGACCTGACGGAATTCCTCTTGTGTACTAAAGAATTGCTCTGCAGTGTTTACGATTCCTCTTTGAAGATTTTCAATATCTCAGTTATCAGGGAAAATATCCAACACGTTGGAAATCTTCGTTCATGTTCCCGATTTTCAAGAAAGGAGATAAACAAAATGCCGAGAATTATCGAGGGATCACATCGCTCTGTGCCTGCTCAAAAGTTTTCGAGATCATCGTCAACGACTTGTTGTTCGCTAGTTGCAGACACTACATCTCTCCTGAACAACATGGATTTCACCCCAGAAGATCGATTTCTACCAACCTTGCACCTTTCGTTTCCTCGTGTCTCCGGAATATGGAAACTGGATCTCAAGTCGACGTTGTTTACACTGATCTCAAGGCTGCTTTCGACCGGGTCGACCATGCTATACTTTTGGCAAAGTTAGACAAACTTGGCGTGTCAAATAACTTAGTTCGTTGGTTTAAATCTTATCTAACGGACAGGATACTCTGTGTGAAGATCGGCTCAGCTCAATCGAGCTACTTTACTAATATGTCGGGCGTACCTCAAGGCAGCAACTTGGGACCACTGCTGTTCTCAATTTTCATCAACGAGGTTGGACTGCTACTTCCACCTAACTGCAGGTCGTTCTATGCAGACGATGTGAAAATTATGTGGCCGTGCGATGCTTCGCTGATTGTTTACGATACGTACTGATCAACAGCTTGAAGATGGTGTTCCAGGATTTCCTCACTCTGAGTGTTGGCACATGGAAAAATCAGTTCACTTAGCGCTCATTTTCACTCACGCAGAAACATTTAGAAGTGAGCGTTACACGTTTAATATCCGATTCTGTTCATTAGTATTCTGCTTTCATTCTATTCGAGAAAACAGAATTGAGTAAAACGGCAGCTCATCGTACAGCGAATGAATCTGACGGTAGCAGGACGTTCTCTCATTGTCTATTTTACCCGTTCAATCATTAGCGATTGCTCTGTTGGATCCAGATGTTAGCGAGATTGAGCTAACTCTACGACTATTTCTTCAAAGATCATAATTCTTAAACATCGATATTGATCATTTCAAATTATTTAATCTAACATGATTGTTTAGCAATCTAATGCAACATAAAAACATAAAGCGTCACGTTTTCAAATCTGTATCATCTGCTCTGATTCTTCCAGCTGATTGCATTGACTGAGTCAAAATATTCTCATTCGGTGTATTCAAATCCTTTATGTTCAGAGAGCATCGCATTCATTCAATGTAACGTTGTAGCTGAAAATTTTGTTACCATCGATTCTGCTTTGATCTGCTTATACTCTAACTACGATGTTCGTTTTACGCAGAATCGTGAGAATCGTATTGATTAGGAAACGTCTTCGCTTGTCAGTATTGATGTTAGCAACTGAGGGTTAGCTATGTTTAAATCAGTGGTGCTCATGTCAGTGAATGAGTTTTCCCATGCTTGGTGTTAGTAAATGCTTCATTATCACATTCCATCGAAAATTGCACCCAATTGCGTTTGATTACACGATAAACAATCAACCTCTGCAGAAAGTTGATACTGTTCGTGACCTTGGAGTCACGCTTGACTCCGGTTTGACATTTAGACAACACTACACGGATATGATTACCAAAGCAAACAGACAGCTCGGTTTCATGTTTAAGATCTCCGACGAGTTTCGTGATCCCACCTGTCTGAAAGCATTGTACTGCTCTCTCGTGCGTTCTATTCTGGAATTTGGAGCCTTGGTGTGGTGCCCGTATCAAAGAATCTGGATTGCGAGGATTGAAGCAGTCCAAAGAAAATTTGTTCGTTATGCTCTCCGTCATCTGCCGTGGAATGACCCTGTCAACCTTCCAGCGTACCAGGATCGTTGCTCACTCTTGGGTATTGAAACCTTGGAGCATAGGCGTACAGTAATGCAAGCAGTTTTCGCAGCAAAAGTGCTACTAGGTGAAACCGACTCTCCAGGAATTTTGGCCGAACTGTTCATCTACGCTCCTGAACGAGTTCTGCGAACAAGAAATTTTCTGCAGCTCGGAACTCGTGCAGCAAACTACGGCCAACACGATCCAATTCGATTCTATGTCATCGCGCTTCAATGAACTCTACGCTCTGTTTGACTTCAACTGTTCCGCTGAGACCTTCCGTCACCGGATTCAGCGTAGTTGGATGACGAGACGCTAGTTCAGAAATTGTGGCATTTACTACGTACTGGCACTAATGGCGAAGACACTAGATGACTGATTCCATCACGACAGATTATTTTAAGTTTACTGACAAATTTTTGTGTGTACTAGAATTAATTTAGTTTTGCTTGTTTTGTATTCTTTTCTATTCATGTTGATTTATGTAGTGTACGATTTAGAAATAGGGGCTTTTACGCCACATCAAAATACATCCATTTTCAATCTGTTTTGGTTTGGTTAAATGTCATTTTTTTTTTTTTGAACCACCTCGCATCTTTGTTTGGACGCGTCCGTCAACTTCAGCGGCAGTTTTATTTAACCATCTCTTTATCTCTTCAGTATCCTAGGGTGTTTTTTCCAGTTTTTTAACTTCCGCTTATCAATTTCATTTGCGTTTTTCAGGCCCCTTGCAGAATTCATAGGTTCATTCGTAACGAAAAATGGAGTTTTTTGTCCGCAGTTGCAAATCGCTTGCCAAATCAGAAATTTTCCAGCAAACTTATCACCAAAAAGTGATTAATATGATTTATTTGTGTTGAGGAGATCTCTTCGAGCCATGACTACATAAAACTTTTGACCAGGATGAAGTAGGAAGAAAATTCTCCTATATAACCTCCGAGCACGTGGTCTGGCAATTCGGATTTGCTTCTGTTTCCGGGTTGGCTGTTTCAGAACGTTAGCCTTTACCTAGATAGATCCTTCGGATGTTGCTTTTGTGGAATTGTATATTATGGCAATGTCACCATCCGAGAGTCTTGGGTGGAGCAAACTGCCCTCAATACCTTCCAATGCAGTTGCTGATCGGAAGTTTCAGTACGATGTATGCTGTAGTCCTACCATACAATAAACGATAGATTAATCCATAGCCGCGTCGGTGGTGTGGGTAGCGTATGCTACTGACACCCCAGTGGTCTGGTTCAATCCCAGTCGACATCGGTGGTTTTTCTGAGGCCTTGGCGTCCCTTCATAGCCGAGTCGTTAGGTAGGGTCTAGGTAGGTCGCTGACGTCGGCGATTGTCACCATGTGATAATAGCCGACGGAAATAAATAAGTAAAAAAAAGATATCCATACAAAAATACTCGGTAAATATAGCCAAAATCTGAAATTCCCCAATCTGTGAATCTGACCACGTTTGGTTTTTAACGTCGGTGTCAAAAGTAATTCCCTTCTTTTGGCTTCCTTCTGTCACAACTATTTTACTCCTTCGAGGTTTGCAAACCTCCCACAATTTTGTCGCAAATACCATTATCCTATTAATTTTGATTAAAACCCACTGTGCCCAGTTGGTACGTTATTTGTATTATGCTCATGTTACCGATTCAGAACATGTCATTACGCATTAAATATCTTTCAACATGAGGATTAGATCCATGTTCTGAATAAAACTATCAAATAGGTCATTTTAGTGTGGAAGTTTTTCCTAGGCTGAAAAAAAACAAACTCCTCAACACGTCACTGATCTTTGCAGTCCGATACCCTCATCATGATGTAAAACACCATTAAGCTTGTGGTTCAGAATAGAGCATCCATTCTCGTCTCTACCTTTATCACGGCACAGTCAGCAAAAACAAAAGCAAATGGAAGTCAGAGCTGAAAAAAAAATGTTCCTACAGGACAACTGAATAGCGCCTCCTCCCATTTTCACCCCACCCCCGCCTCTCAGATAACAGTATGTATGTCGCCTGTCGTGTTAGTCACGCACCATCCAGGCCTTCCCCCCGGTCAGCCTGAGCTTTATGTTTCGCTCTCCATCTTTGTCTTCTGCTTCTAAAAGCCGTAAAAATTCCACTTCGGTAATGGGGAAATGTCTTTTCCTGGACGACGACCGCAGCCAGCCCCGCAACGGGCATATCTAGATGAGGTTGAAACCCGTGTCAGCGAGCTTTCTCCGTTCCCACACTGAACTGCACGTCTCTGGCCAGAGGACTCTTCATGCATATTAGAGTAGTGTGAATTGCACAAACATTTACGGTGGGCTAGGATAACGTCACGAGATTGAAGGCGATGGATTTATGGAGGCGGACTTTTTGCGATTTATTACAACACATCCCGCTTTAATAGGAAAAAGCTGGATTTATTCACCTTTGGTGAGATCTAACCCTTCTTAAGAAATTTATGGTCACTGGTCACACCATGGAGGGTTCCAATAACTTGTCTGTTTATGAGCAATGGGGTCCTGCCCTAGTGCTATTCACGCCACCAATGAACTCGTTATTTAATTTTAAAGACATTTAAGGTGTTGATTTATAGGATTTAGCTCAATTCTGAATCTGGTCACTTTCCCACTGTATTTTTGGGCACTTGATATAACCACCATTGCACTTGTTGGCGAATTTTCAAGTGATTTGAGGTGACGCATGTTGGGTGCAACGTGATCAAGGCCATCGATATATCCAATAGAAATTTAATAAAACAAATACAAAAAATGGTATATCGACTTTCCAAGGCCAAATTGGTAATAATTATAATCTGCAGACGTGGCAGATAAACATAAACCGAAACCCGTCATACGACACCTCCAATCACATGAGACTTCGAAAAGAAGTACAATAATGAGTAAATCAAGTATCTGTAACCAGTGGTGGTAAATGTACTGTATTTTGATATATACATTTTGACATTTTCCATTTTTTATTACATGGGGCGACCCCGGCGTAGTGGTTAATATCCATACTTATCTCACCCCGGACAAGTTACAAAAATACCCTAAAAGGTATTCGAGTTACTACGAACCAGGCTGTAAGCCTCGATAATCAAGGAACTAAAAAAAACTTTTCATTACAACCAAATTGAAGACACGTATTGTCTGTACTGATCTACAGGCGCATTTCTGTACTGATCTACAGGCGATGAAACATATCTGCTGCTACCAACCGATAGTTTAAACTGTGTTGTGACATAGATTTATGTTACTCAGAATGTCGTTGTTTGCTAGCTTATTACTGCATACATATGATGTTTATTATATGGAATCAAATAATAAGAATGGATACTTACAACCCATCACCACATATTACCAAATAAGTGCGTTTTAAATCATGCTATCAAATACAGTCACACGCCATTTCTAAACCCAAGCAACCAACAATTCTGACATTAGGATGATTTTTTGGCTTAACCAGCAAATCGAAGGATTATGATGAGAATTCTATTCAGCTTACTTTCTCAGTTACTAATCGAAAGTTCTAGTCTCATTACTGTGTCATAACTCACGATATCATTATATTTGATGATATTGTTTAATTGATTTTGCTTCATAGATTATTGAAACAATACTTATTATTTTTTATGTTCATTTGTCTTTTATTCCCTCTAAATTGAATCTTCCCTGGTTCATGAGCAACTCCTAACTCAGGAGCAATAACTATTGGGTCAGCAAAAAAAGTGGATTGCTGTTATAAAATCAACATCAAGCAGCAAAAAGTGACCATGGCAACAGTAAATTCAAATGTATAAATGTTAGTTCTGTAAAATTTCAAAAAATTTAACAAACTTTTTCAGGATACCTAAACTCCCTTTTTTGTGAATTGCTGCTTTCGCTGAAAACGGACGTGGCTGGATAGCTCAGTGGTTATCCGTTCTGCTTACTGAGCAGATGGTCGGGAGTTCAATTCCAGGCCCGTCCCCTTCCTTGTCATTTGTCACTTGCCTCTTTCTATCACCACTAGATTTAGAATAAAAAGCAGTCTACTGCGCTTTCATTGATCGCATCACTTACCACAGTGAATCCATGATCTATAAATAACCTGCCTCAGTAACACAAATCTATCCTTCCCTTGACAATTGTGGAGACGCAGAGGTAAACACGGTCTCTATCCAACGATTGTCAAACTAATCATCCTTCCCCCCTCCCCAAAGACCGTGAGGACGTGGCCGGCGCCGGTACTGATCTGTAAATAGAATTAGTGAACTTGTACTTGTACATTGAAGATGCAAAGCCTACTCCCAAGCTCCATCTATGTGGTTCTCTGTGCAATTACACTAGTTCTGATCGGTAACGGAGTAGCAACTACGCTACGCACGGTCTTCTAAAAAAAAAAAAAAATTGCTGCTTTCGCTTGAAAACGAACGAAAACATGCATTAGCGTGGACCCACAGAACTCTGCACATTAACAATTTACAACATTTCTTGCATTTCAGGATCAACCGCATGAAGATCATATATAATATATAAGAATGCTTGTAGTATTTACATAGATGTATACACTATTATAGATGTATACACTATTATATACATATTTCATGGGAATGCGGGGACCATCAGGGCACCCGATTGAAGCACTCTGGATAGGGAGAATGCGAATCCCAACTCCCCATTGCTAACAGTTTGTGAATAGAGGGCGAGCTCTTCTGCCCGCCCATTGGGGCATCTTCATGTTAAATAACTTGCTCTTTTGACCAATTTTCCAATCTTGTTGTAGGAAGGAGAATCTTTAAGTCCCTGTTTATACGAATAAGTGATGTTGCCTATCGATCCACCAAACCCCTTTTTGGCCCTTCATACAATGGCATGATTAGGATAATCAGTGGTTATTAAAGCTTGATCAAGTCTAACAGCGAGGAGAGCCCATTGCTGTCGGACTTAGTTTCCGTGCTACAATGGGTGGTAGTACATTTCATTCATCATACATCATACTAACCGAACTTTGTAGTCCACATTCAATGTTTAAGCAGCAGCTTCTAGCAGCATTCTCATTAACTTCTAAAGAAAACTTTGAAGTTCACGAAAAGTTGTAGAGAATGCTGTTCAACTCGATAAGTACCTCAATCGAACCTAACAAAACCAAATGAACAAAAGGCATTTTTATTTGACATTTTGTTCTTTCCATATGCTGCACCAAATTTATTTTTAAAGTGCTAAGGCATGTACTCGAAAAATATGCATCATATTTATCCGTGTTTAACATTTTTGTCCGTTGGTAAAAATTTATGAAAAGCTCGAGCCTCCTCTTTTAAACCAGGATATTTACCACGGTGCAATATGAACCAGGTGGTATGATTTTAAACGAATTTTTTATAAGTACTTATTTGTTCCCTATAATCATACTTGAACCCAAAAATCTCTGATTAGTTTATTTAAAACTCAATCTGAAGTACAAATAAATTAAGTTTACCTTGTTGAGTGACTCTTCATCATTCAGTAAACAGTTTTTAATGATGGTAATAAAATAAGCCGTTCCTATTTATTGGTTTTGAAAAATATTTTTATTTTACTCTTGTATCTCGTCAAGCTTGGAGCACTTGTAATGCAAAAAATCTTTTTGCATCTTTTAAAGTGTTACTCAGTACTTGACGAGTATTTCAGAAAGAAGGAAAGAAGGTCAACATAGATGTGAACGTTGGCGCTGATTAAAAGTACGGTTAGAACTTTGATTGAACTGTTTGTTAAAATTTTTTTGAAGTTCAAAGCAAGTTCTCAACTAAAAACATATGAACATGAAGATTGAGTTGAATAGCAACAAGAAACTTTTTTTCAACATTCAAGTTACTTAAGATGTTCATGACACTGTAAAGAAAATTTAATTCTGCCCGTACGTGAAGTGTCTTTCAGCCAAAAAAATTCATGAAACTAAATTTCAACTAAATGTGAACTTCTGAATTCTCATCTGAAGTAACATTTTAATTTGGTTGCTTGCGAACTGTTTGAAACTGTCAGCAGAAAAATTTGGGTCTAATGGTGATAGCGTACATTTTTTTCTACATCATAACCATTACTCTACGCACGGAAAATACAAGCATAACAATTGTAGTATGTAATACAATAATTGCAAGGTAGCTCACCTCCGGATGTATTTCGGACGAACCCCAGATAACGTTTGCCACCATTTAGAAATCCAAGATGGCTGCTTTCGTTGTAAGATGAGTATGTTATGTACGCGGCAATACGAATATTTTCTCTCTTATTCTCTTTCACTCTTTTTCTTTTCTCTCTCTCTCTCTCTCATAGAAATTAACATTACCTGCTGTGGAGCAGGGATGCCACAAAGGCAAAATTATCTGTAATGGTACAGATTTTTTGGAATTTCCCGATACAGAATTCTGTAAACACACATGACAGATTTTTAGAAAAAATACAGATTTTACAAATTTTTGAAAAATCCTTTTTATCTTTGAATTTTTGACCGTGTTAAGGTTATCAACACGCATGGATTTTATTCAGAAATCTTCAAAATTTTACCGAATTCTCCACAGCTGAACGTTCGGTTATCACAGAATTTCTGTCACAGATTTCGGTGAAAAATTCTAAGTGTGAAATGTGGTAATTAATTTGGTTTGCCAATACAAATATTTAATTTGACAATACTAATAAGCGGAACGAATGGTTTATCGGCAGTGCATGGGGGAATGTGGAGTCTCTCTTTTTTCAGATGTAAAAAATAGCCAACATGGTCACACATTGTCAATATCCGATAAACAAATTTGGATTTTTTACAAAAAGCTATAACATTTTACCGATTTCTCAACAGTTGAACATTCGGTTATCCGATTTAACGGATTTTGGTGCAATTTTACGTTTTCTGTAAAACATTTACCGGAATATGTAAAATTACACCGAAATCCGTTAAATCGGATTACCGATATGCAAGCGCTGAGAATTCGGCAAATTTTATAGATTTCCATGAAAAAATCTAAGTGGAGTTCAGGCAGTGTCCTACGTTCGTTATGTTTTGTCGATTTTCCTATCGTTTTTCTGTCATATCGGCTTGACTTGGAGTTTCGTTTTCGATCTACACACTAGACGCTGCTTAGACTAGGTATTGTTTTACTTTTATATTGAATATATTCTTACATTGCTACATTTACGAAAATCTCAATAGATCAGTAAACAATCACCAAAAAATTTGTGAAACCGCAAAAGTGCTTTTGAAAATAAATAAGGCAGTAATGGTCGGATTAAACGCAATTTCTACAACCGCACCCAACAAAAAGACTTCCCTACCGCTATTCATATCCACATCAATCAAGTACAACGTTCTAAACAACAGTTCATACTAATCCATCCAAAACTACCATTTAGGGATATGGTAAAAATAAAGTCCGTAGATCCATGTCGTGCCTTCTGGCCACTTAATGCTTCAATTGATATCAAAGCTCATTTCATTATCTCCAATCCGCTCAATCAATCGCAATGTTTTGTGATATTATTAATTTGAGATAACTGAATGCAGACGTCTTCAAATATGGCGGATCCACAGGCAATCGGTGGAGACCCACGTGGTAGCCTCATGGCAAAATGCTTAGAGGCGGACTGGCAGATTTGATGAGCTACACAGTTCGAAAAAGTTGTGTGAATTTCTATTCAATTTCATGCACATAAATTTACACAAAACTTAAAACTAACACCATAAAACGTGTTAAGTTCTAGAACATTCCATTCGTTGCGGGTAATATTGTATACAAAAGCTTGTTTTATTACACTTTCTCCATGCGAATTGCTGCTTCGTGTGGAATGAAATACACGGAAACTAAGTTCGACAGAAATGTTCTCTGTTAGACTTGATCAAGCTTTAATAATCACTGATTTTCCTAATCATGCCATTGTATGCAGGGTTGAACACGGGTTGAATGAATCGAAAGGCAACATCACTCATGTATACTTTTCCACAGGGACATAAAGAATCTCCTTCAAATAACAAGAATGAACAATTGGTCAGAGAAGAGCCCACCAATTGGGCGGAGAGAAACCCACCACAAACTGTAAGCAATGTGGAGTTAGCATTCCCACTCTCCCATCCAGAGTGCCTCAATCGGGTGCCCTGATGGTCCTTCCTATTCCCATGAAATGATTTTAGAGATATAGTATTACCTCGTTTAAGGTGATACTTTTAGAACTAATGCAAAATTCAAGTGTGGTGCAATATTCAAGTATGTGTTGCAATACTTTTCGAAGTGAGCCGATACTTTTGACTGATTGGCTGGTTCACAATTGATACGTTTGCGTTTCGTTGACGTAAATTTGACAGAAATCCTATGGGAAAACTGTCAAATTCATGCAAACGCTGGCATCTTGCGTACACGTCGGGCTGGGTTGAATGGTATGGACTGTACTCAAATAAAATGAGTCACTTTGATTAGCTGGATGATTATGTGGGTAGAAATTCATGTTATTTTTCTGAATCTAGCTTTGAGTGTAATGTTAACATTGACAAATTCGACCCAGTGGCAGTCAGGAAGCGGCAAAACCAGCTTATCCGGTGAAGGCACGGAAGGTTTTGAATCTGTTTTAGTGTCGATGGAACTTTTTGAAGGCAAAGAAGGCGGAGGTTTTCATCTGGTTAGTCGAAAAAAACGATCACACTGGCCGGCCTCCGTGGATACAAGGTCAGAAAGGCATCAAACCGGGACAACGAACAAAACACGTTAGCCAAACCCCGCGCCAGGAGCTGCACCGATAGTGGCTGAGGAAACCAAGGGGTTACGTGACGGATTACAAGTCTTACATAGTTTTGCAGGCCATCTGTGGGTGTGGAGAGATAAGCCAGCCATGCATCTTGACTCCCTAGCAAAGAAAAATAACAAGCTAGTAACATATAAACAACAAGTTCTGTTATCCCAGATATCGTTTTTAAGTCCGCTGTAATCGCTCAACAAATTTAGTTATTACCATTGGCTAATTATGTTGTCATATGTTATCATTTTAAACATACAATGTATAACGAATGCCACAAGTTGAATGCCAAACTAAACATTTTCCCAGCATATTTAAACAAAGAGTGATGTTTTTTTCAAACAAAATTTCAGATATTGGCGTAAGAATTTGATTTCAAATTGAGAACATAATTTGAAATTATTTAAAAAAAATTCTAACCAAACAGGATTTGTTAACAACATGTTCACAGTGACAGTAAAATAAGCTATTATTATAATATTCAACGAGTATTTGTGTGTTTTTCATTTTATTTTTTGGCTCAATTATAATATATTTAGTGCTCAAACAATGACAACTTAGTATTAAAATTTGTTATCAGTTTGGTATAATCTTTTAGTCGGGCTAGTACTGTGAATGGGTAAATCTACCAAGACGAGTGCCTCCAGAAGCGCCTGCTGCCCATACTATAGTCTCACAGAGTGCGAAGATCCTGCCACTACGCGCGGCTAGCGGGTTCAAAGAAAAAAGACATTGTTTTTTACCAATAGAATTCAACTCACCGGACTCACCGAAACTTCGTCCGATTGAGAAGTTTTGGGTCATCATGAAGACGAAACATTTTATCCGCTGGTTTCATGTGTTTTTCAGCTTCGCCTTCGTTAAAGCCCACAAAGTTTCGATAGGGTGAATCTCTGGGCAATTTGGTGCATATTTAGAGTAATGGCAGGAAACAAGATCAGGCCAAACGATGGTAGGCCTTGTATGCTGTTTGATCCAGGGTAGCGACTTTTTGCAGACACTTCTTCCCGTATATTTGACCATTCATTAGGTCTGTCGTAATGAACGGACGAGATATTTTATCCACATCCGAATATGGCCTGGTTTCACTGATCCAGGAACATTATTTTCCTTTGGCGAGTTATAAAACTGTGGTCCCAGCAGTTTTATGAAGGTTTTATCGTCCATGATAACACAGCCCAATTTTTTGGTCAGCAGTTAATCGTACATCTTTTAAGCTCTTGGTTTCACAGCAAATCTAGAACTGTTTGGTGCCTTGTTTTGGCTGCTTCTGCCTCAGACGAGTCTGCAGGTCCATTCTCTCCTTTGCACGCATAACATACTTTGCTTTTCCCCACATCTCGGGCTGATGCTGAAGGCTGACGCTTGAAACAGTCCCTTACCTTCCTGTCGGTTGTAGGGTCAGCGAGCCCGAGTTTTCTACCCCATCTTGGGGAATCTTCGAAAGTGCACTGTTGTTGATTCTTCCGCCATGCGGTTTGAACAGCTTAGACGCTCACACCTTCTTCCTTAGTCAGTTTTCTGATCAAAATACCACTGACAGTGTACAGACAAGCGACAATGCTTTTTCTTTGCTCGGGAAAAAAAACCCATGCATTTTCAAACTTCAGTTTGATTTGGATGTAAACAACAGGATCCAGCATAAGTGTATTTATAATTATCGGTACAGTCTATAACCACTTAAAGTTTTCGTGAACGAGCTGACTTTGGAGAAAAAGCGGTTAAAAGAATAAAAAAAAGTCGGCTCCACTATTGCCCAAAACCTTATGTGTGAGTGCATTCGGTCATGGAGAAGAGGTCCAATAAACCTATGAAATAGACACCTAAACATAATGTTGTAAATCTATGAGGCGTTTCCTATCTTTAAGTTTGCATAAAACAAACTGTGTGTGAGATATTGACGAGAGGGGACCAATTTTCCAAGACTCAAGTAGAATTTCATTGATGGCTTGAAGAATGTTGGTAATCATCGATCTGTAGCGCTCTTCATTGACGAACCCAATCAGCAAACACACGGCGCTGTCTATGATCGTTGAGCTTGAGCTTCTGGCTCAATTGGATCTCTAATGAGTGCAGACCCAAGTCTCGATGTAGAAGTTGACACGTTGAAGTCAGCGAGAGGGCGAGTTCTTGTGGGCGGTGCGGAATCGATTGCCGCAGGTTCTTCTGCGCACTTTCGCGTACAGCGGCGATATTTTCGGCAGACATTGCGTTTCGCTGACGTACGGGTGGTGGTTGAGCTTTCATCGAACCAGTTTTGTCGAATTTATTCCTCACATTGCGAATAGTACTCTCAGCAGGACGATTATTGCGACCGTAAAATGGGTGAAGCGCTCGGAACGTTGTTCGCAAAGAACACTTCTTATGATAAAACGGGGTGGGACGTTTGACATATGGATCTTTGGCATATGGATGTTTGCCCGAATGGACGATGGGCCGACTAGATGTTTGGTTAAATGGATGTTTGGTCGAATGGATGTTTGGCCGAATGGACGTTTGGCCGAAAGTTGTCTTTCAGCATTAATGTTATTGCAGGTAAAGAAATAAGAATCTAAGAAAATATTTTCAAACACATAAGATCTAAAAAAGAAATAAGGAACCAAAAAACATTCTCTAACGCATTAGATAGTATCCCGATATTGTAGACTTATTACACTTAGAGTTTATCAATATGTGTCTATATCTACTATATCAATCCACTATAAAACGAAATTTTTATGTACAAAAATGGTATTTGGCCATTTGCCCATATACATGAGAAGTATGAATATGTTTTGATAAAATCGTAGACTCCTGATTTTAAGTGGTATGTTGTAGCTGCTTATTATGTTAAGCTGCTAGACAGAATAGGTCATTATTTTTATAATCTTGAAGAAATATGCCGTTCCTCCGAAAGATACCTTTTGATTCTTTGCATGAGCCTTCTATGACGATACATTTTCCTGTAATAGAAAGCAAACTTCAGAATCAAGCACTTGCCCGGTTTATTACTCTTTGTGAGATTGTTCCTTCTTTCAAACATGAGCAGTTCTTTGGAGTTTTACTGATCAACAAAATAAAGAACTGCAAGACACCTGGATTATTTAAAGAGATTGAATTTAAATAGTTAACCAAATATAACATTGTTTTAATTTCTAAAGTTCCTGGAAGAATGGGTTGAGAAGAAACAAAAAATCAGGCCTCCAGCACGAACACTGATTAAGTATCTCCTTACATTCGGCCAGAAGTCCTTTCGATCAAACTTCTTCATGCTAAACGTCCATTCGGTCAAACATGCGTATGCCAAACGGGCTATCATCTGATAAAACAATTTGATGATTGTTGTTGTTGGACGCATTAACTCTCCGTGGTGATTCTGCATGACATAACTAAATAAATGACATCTAATTATATACTTGTAGCTTGAACAATATGGCCTCAATCAACTGCCAAAGTAAGGAAGAACGACCTTTTAGTTTTTTCCCCTGAAAGTTGAAGGACAATGTGACTAAAAATGAATTTTTAGCGACCATTTTTGTGCGTCCTTTTTTTTCAAGTACAGTCTTTACTTGGCTCTGTGAGCTTCGGAAAGATACTCAGATTTTCAAGCGACCACAATACCCTTTGCTGTTAGCAGGGTTAAAGGCTTCCAAAAATAACCCACCACTGAAGGCAAACACAGACAGAGTAGAACCACAAAATCGATATCCAAGTCCCTCGACAAATTCCACTGCCACCAACCGGAAGTCAACAGCCTCCGTGCAAAACCTACGGGGGAAGACATTCGTCCTCTTTGAGAAGAGTATCGCTGCTGTCAACACGCCCTGTTGATGAAGGGATTATTTATGGTCCCTGCCATCAATCAACGAGAGTGATACTCGTACTAAACCTACTATCAATTCGCAGAAGAAGAGAAAAAAAAATTCAAGACTTCAGCTCGAGTTCCTATCGACTGGAACTGAGGGAAAAGCAAACACCTAGTGGAGGGAAGCACACGTCCGCACGCGTCCTTGTTAGCTACACAATCTTTCAAATCTAGCTCTGCTTTCGACTCTTCAGCGCTTGTCACGTGCTTTTCGACATTTTTCTTCCCCCGCTTAGAAAACAGACTTCCCCGGGAGCTTGCCAGCGAGCCACTTTGGCACACTACCTAAACTATGCAAATCGAAAGCAAACATTTTGCATAAATTATGCTAATTTGAAACGGTCACTGTAGCGATGGCAACACTGTCGGTGAGAGCAGACGGAAGAGCTTTCGAATATGTGCAAGAGCAGAATAAGTGCAACAGATTTGAGCACCTCATCGCGAGCTTGGGTGCTTGTCGATGAAGAATCGGTTCTTTGTGATTGGTAGAAAGGGGGGGTTTGCTAGAAAGTGAAGTTTCTGTTGGAGGGAACAAAACATTTTCCTGTGAAACTTCGTGTTGCGACAAAAAACGAAGAATGAACTATAGGAAACTGAAGGGATGCTGCTGAGTGTGATAAATGGTGTTGCTTGTTTGGGAAATATGCTGCCAGGGCAAACTGGTCGGGAGTGTTCACTTTGTTATCCATTTATCGTGATGGAATTTTTCGTCCCCTCCAGAATGTACCTGAAGTTGAACAGAGCTTGGTCTGTAGACACCAATGAAGGATCAGTGAAACTCCCATATTTATTAATTTAAAAGTCGACATAACAACCAAGCCTTCACCGCCCTATTTCCATTTCTTCGAACCATAAGTTTTAAAATTAGTCCCACGATTAATCGATCAGTTGTTTTCCAACACATCACGATTTAATTCAATTAAATTTTACCGCAACAGTTTGAAACATGGTAATTAATCGCTCCCGCAAAGTGAATTCCTCACTCTTTTCCACAATCCCCTAGACTGTGGCAATTTGGCGATCGAATTCCGGTCCCTTCACGGTTGGAATCGTAAATCCATGCCAAAGATCCGGATGCGCCTTCAAGCCACAGCATTCGAGACGCAAACCGACTTGCTTGCATTAATAATTCATGAATCTCCGTCGTTGGCTTCCGTCTGCCCCTTGGTAGGCGTGAAAAATATTTCTGCCTATTGAAAATCATCCCTTTTCCAACGGTGTCCGCTCGACTTCAAGACGGCTTATCAAGAAGAGTTTCCACTTGAATAAATTCAACTTTAAAGATTTTCCTCCCCTCATAAAGCACTTGCCCCGCCGAAGAGGCAACCCGATCTAATTTACCATTTTCAATTAAACGTTCACTTCGAGATGAAATTCTAACGATGGCCATCAAAGTGCAGTAAATCGTCCTTGATGGCACCGAGCCCCTCGCAGTAGCAGGTGACAAACTTCCGAAAGCTGCTTCGAATGCGGAGCTGAATTCGGAAGAGGTACTGTACATCATGCAATCATCATCATCAACTGCAAATCTTCTCCTCCCCTTTCAAGGAGATTGCTTTTGAGAGTTAGTAGGTTTCAAGTCCTTCTGAACTCAAAGCACTCGTTCACTCACAGGTTGGAAGATGATACGAAACTAATGATTAAAGGCATAAAGTATGAATGCATAAAAAGTAACTGCCATGAACGTTTTATCTGCCATCGTTGAGTTTTTGTGTGACATCAACATGGGAGCTGTTGTGTGTCTGCTTATTTCAATGCCACACAGTGGTGTAGGACGGACTGTCAATGGAGGGGGTTGATTTGATGCTTTTGGGATAAAATGAGAATGATGAATCTCAATTTCTTTAATTTCATGGTCCCTTCCCGTGTGTTGATAGGTTCGGTACGTGAGTAGACGGGCACGGTTACATAAATTAAATATTTTAGCGCCCGTTGCAAAGAAAAATCTTTCAAGGTGATCCACCAAAGTAACAATTTAGATTTCTTCCAGTGGTATAGCACTCCTCCCGGCATTCTTGGTAAAACTTTATAACTGTTTTGTCCTCCAACATCTGCTCTATTCATCTTTAGAGCCAAAATTTGTACAAAGTAGCCCACTCTATAGACGTTTGTGAAATTAAATTAATAAAACCTCTATAAGACCATACAGATTTTGAAAATGTTCTGGTGAAAAATGTTATGACCACTTGAGAACCTTCATAAAACCTATTGGCTGCCATCTAAACCAGCACAGGACCAAATGGCCACAGCTGTCAAACTTTGCTGTGATATCGCGGTTGGTTTTTTTTTGTTCGATTCTCTGCTCTTCTGATTCATTTAACAGTGAATAATTTCTTAGAAAAAAGTTCTAGTGTTTAAAAAATTTTGTTTGATAGCAAAATATCCAAACCCAATTGAGTTTTATGTAGTGTATCATGTTCTAAATAATATGTGCATTTAATTTAATTGCTCAAAGCCATTTTGCCGTTAAATTCATTTACTGGAGGCAAAATGGTTTCAAAATGCCTTTTCAACTGACCATAGTAAGATTATATGAATGAGTCCTAACTGGCATTTAAAAAAGCACTTTACGAGATCATTTAATCAAAATAAAACCTTTGATAGGAGTAAAAGGAATTTGAGAAGACAAGTTTTCAAGATCTTTTTAAAGAAGCTGTGTAGACTCTCTTTAAACTACCTAAAATATCAAACCTATTGGCATCACTTTGTGCCATAATAAAACCAAATTGATTTCCAGTGGCATTCATAAAACTTTAATAAAACTGTATAAAACTGGATAGTTTTAACTATAAATTAAAAGAAAAATTAGTAATCGCCATTTAATTCCAACTACCTTTGCTTATCTTCGACAGATACGCGTATTTCGTCTACAATGTGCAGACTTCTTCAGTGTCTCGTACTAATAACTCGACTGGATAGTTTTAACAATGTTACTTTGGCATTGTACTCTAAAAATAGATCAATCTATGGAAATTTTTCTCCGAGAACCGCAAAGCGATCCAACGCTTGTGGAAAAAGTTATATCCTAAAAGCTGCTGTCCAATCGAACCGCTCATTGGACTGTGTTTTTTTTTGGTCATGTACAAGAATGTTTGAAGGTTTCAGTAGGACACATTTTTGTCAGTTTTCGAAAAGGTTTTCTTCATGCCAAACGCTCCTCATCAGCAGGTTTAACCATCGACGCCAAAACGACCAAATCCAGATATTCAAACAGTGGAGAATGTTGAAAGCTTCCAACATCTTTGCAGCCAAATGGCGTCAGACAGCGGTACCAAGATCGACATAGGTGCAAGAATCAAGACATCAACGGCTGCTTTTACGAGTTTAAGGAACATATAAAAAAACAGGCAGATCAGTGAACGTACGAAAATCCGAATATAAAACTCCAACGAGAAATCTGTGTTGCTATTCGCTAGAGAAATCTGGTGAATATCAGTGAAAAATTCTCAACGGCTGCAGGTGTTGATCAACCGACACTTGAGGTATATGATTCGAGCTTGGTGGCCTCGCAATTGGATCTCCAATGCTGATGTCCATTGTCGGTGTCACCAGAAGCCGATAGCAACTGAAATTCGGGAGCGCAAGTGTGGATGGATCGGCCACACCTTACGAAAGGGCAGAAACGAAATCTGAAAACATCCGTTTGGCAGGAATCCAGCAGAACATCGCAGCATTGGCAGACCCAGGTACTCATAGGGGAGCAGTCACCTGGTAACAGGTTAAGGCGATAGCGGGCAATCGTCCAGGATGAAGACCTTTTGCACTACCCCCTTCAATCTTACAAGATCGTTCTTCTTCCTACTCGACCATATCAACATATGAGAAATTAAATGATAAGAATTCTTCTAAGCCATCAGAATCTATGACACAGGATTCCATCGTAGCCTGGATCTGTCATATGTGGCCTTAAAATCAATGAATAGGTGACGTGTAGAGACTTCATATTCTTGATACTATTGAAGGATCTGCCGCAATGCAAAGATTTGATCTGTTGCTGTCAACAAAAACCTTCTAATTGCTGGCGATATTAGACACCGGAAGATGATTTGGGATGCTTTCCAGTCTCCAATGGCGCTTCAACACTTTGGATTTCTTTGCATGAGGGTACATGTCCAGTTAAATTGGAAGCACATGAGGTTCTTCAAGAAACTCTTGATCAACATTTAAGACTCTATTAGGTACTATGCCTCAAGAAACGGTGTGTACCATTTTCACAGCGAGTAAGGAACGTCTACGGCTGGTAAAAAAAGAAAAACGTGAGAAGTACGAGCTCAACCTGTTATTTATTTTACAATAGAATGTACGTTTAGAGGAATAAAGCGTTTGTTGATTTTAAACCATGTTTTTTTTGTGAACACTTATTTTACTGACAAGCAACTGTTGGCACCCTGTAAGCTTTGTCACGTTGCAAAATATGTCACAACCCAGTGGGACGCAATGGCAGGGACAGACATACAACGTACTGCGTTGTACGAACTGTCAAATACTTTAATCCAGTACTCAAAAACAGGTACATGACTAAAGGAGTACAACGCTGTACGTTGTATGTCTGTACCAGGCATAACGCACCTTCTGAACATCGACAACCTTGAGGTCGAGAGAGACACCCTGCTCCAGTTCCTTAAACAGCCGTCAAAGAGATACCGTGAGCTGGGTGACGGGGCAATTTTGTATGAATAAACAAAGCTAAGGTAAGAGCGAGTGTTAACTGCAGATAGTGGAAACATATTAACGTTATCAAATCTTATCGAAAAGGGTTTTTACAATACTACCCTCAATAACATGCGGAATCGGAGATTTGTTTTCTTCTTTGGTCTGTCTATTGCTTATGCAACAGATGTCTAAGAGAGATTACTTTTTAAGCCACAGCAGAGCTCCTACGTCTGTTAGAGAAAGTTTGTAACGAGTAAATAACACCAGTATCTCAGTATTCAGCCTATCTTCTTGAAGGGGGGTGTTCACTTTGTTTGCCAAAAACGTCAGAAAGAACTTGTATCTCCTTGGATGTGAGTATGCTAGCGCTACAATACATATTAGGGTTTGGAGCGTAACACACCTTAACCGATTGAATATGGATAGGCCATATATGACCCAAGATTAAAATTTGCTGGCAGTTACAGAAGAACTCTGATCTTCTAATTTGTTCAAAAATAACTCTGTTAGCTAGAAAAATAGATTGAACAGGTATAGCTATGGACACAATGATAATCTAGATCATTCAAACTGTCATTGAGTTCAGATCTTGATGTTACACTGGATCTACTAAGAGGATTAGAGTGCTTTGAACAAACTTCTTAGCTGTAAAAGCTACAAGAAGAGTTTTAACAACGTTGCAATCATATAACATTATTCTCAAAATATCTAGGGTACTCCAAACTATTCTTGTGTTCCAATCTTGGTATTTTGCATGATCAACAAGGTGATAAACGAGGATTCCAACGTACTTATGAGTTGGTAAAGCTCCATGGGTGAAATTTGCACAATTATAGTCATATTACAGTGTTCTAAGAATATCTTCGCTGCTGAACTCAAGAATAGTACTCCAAATGCTCTGAGAATACTGTTATATGTCTAAAAAAGTGTAATGATATCTCATGAAGATTTTCTAACTCAATCGTAATCCGCCTTGTTGATCTTGTGGAACATCAAGATTTAAAATCAAGGATAGTTTGAAGTACCTTAGGTATTCTAGAAATATGGCAACATGTCTATCTCAGTGTTATGATGTCCCGTGGGACTATTTCAACTCACAAGTACGGCGGCAGGTAAGTACATGCTGGTAGGCGGAACCGAACACGACCGGATCCGCCTCGGAAGTAATGCCATGATAGACGGGGATACCTTCTAGGTGGTGGAGGAATTTGTCTACCTCAGATCCCTGACGGCTGACAACATTATGAGCCGTGAAAATCGAAGACGCATCATCAGTGGAAGTCGTGCCTACTACGGGCTCCAGAAGAAATTGCGGTCTAAAAAGATTCACCCCCGCACCAAATGCACCATGTACAAAACGCTAATTAGACCGGTGGTCCTCTACGGACACGAGACATGGACTATGCTCGAGGAGGACCTGCAAACGTAAGGACGATCTTCGGCGGTGTGCAAGAGAACGGTGTGTGGCGGCGAAGGATGAATCACGAGCTCGCTGCACTCTACGGCGAACCCAGCTTCCAGAAGGTGGCCAAAGCCGGAAGGATACGGTGGGCAGGGCATGTTGCATGAATGCCGGACAACAACCCTGCAAAGTTGGTGTTTGCTACTGATCGGGTGGGCACAAGAAGGCGTGGAGCGAAGAGAGCACGATGGGCGGAGCAGGTAAAGCGTGATCTGGCGAGCATTGGTCGTGACCAAGGTTGGAAAGCGGCAGCCGCAAACCGAGTATGTATTGTGGCGTACTATTGTTGATTATGTCTTATCTTAAATGTGATGCTGAACAAATAAATGCATGTATGTAAGTACGGCGGAAACATCGAAATACTTTAACATGTCTTTTACAGTGTTATGGTGTCCCGAGGAGCCACTTAAACACATTGGTTCAGTGAAGACATCGTGCATAACTTTGTAAATGATCTGAACTCAAGGATAGTTTGGAGTACTTAAGATATTCAAAATAAAAACATGGTATCGTTCTATCATGGTGTTATGGTGTTCTATGGAGCTATTTTAATTAATAAGTACGGAGGAGTCACCGTTAATAGCCTTGTTGATCACGTAGAATATCAAGATCTGAACTCATGAATTGTTTCGAAGGTCTAGAACAAAAACATATGTTCGTCTTTTTTTAATTTTTCATAACATCTTGAGCATATAGACCATATATTATGTTGAAATACGTTGTAGAATAAATCCGTTTTAAATCGATTACAGATTCTTTTCCCGATAACTGCTTGATATCCTCTTTGATGTACAGGTATCATCATGATTGACGCAGTATCGGTCTTTCTTTAGTAGCTTCATGTAGAATTTCCTAGCAGGCGACACTTTTGGCAATACTCAGCTGACGTTTGTCTCAATTTGGAAACCCGAGCAGTCGACACTGAAGATGTTTGTACGTCGCAGATGAAATAGACCCATGTGTCAAAAGATAAGCTTTCTCTAGTGGAATCTAAAGGAATTTCCTCGCGTTTACTAGTGATAATTTAAAAAACGTGATTCAATGCTTTATATGATATTTTTTAAAGTTATCAAACGAAGTGTTAATTTTAAATTCTCCTTTTTTCCAATCAGGACAAGGCCGTTGAAAGTTCCTGCAGCTTTTAAAATTTTTCGGGATTGAATTTATGCTAGCGAGCACTGAATTGTATGACCGGTATGATATATTTTTTCACGAACTCGTTTAGTTGTTTCAATTTCAGTATTGAAGCACTAACACTTACGAATAAACGCTATCAACTATCGCATTAAAATCAATTCTGATAGACGCCGGCGTCAGTAGTGCAGTGGTAAGCGTGACTGCTACTGGCACCCTTGTGGGTCTGGGGTCAATCCCAGTTGACGTCGGTGGTTTTTCTGAGGTGAAAAAATCTGGTCACGTCTTCCTTCGAAAGGGAAGTAAAGCCGTTGGTCCCGGCTCATAGTCATGAGTCGTTAGAGCCATGAGATCCAGGTGGTGGAGTCGTCTCCCTGGCGTCAGTGATTGTCACCATGTGAGGAAATAGGCCAACGGAAAATAAATAAATAACGACACGTTTGAATTAGTACACTCAGGCAAATAAACTTAAAATTTCCAAATATTCACCTTATGAACGATGCTTTGGAATTTCATAAGGCTGAATGGATTTTGTTTTTACACGACGTTGTTCTTTTACGCCTTAATGCTTTCCTAGTTATAAGTGTTGCATATATACTAATGGGTAAGGCACTTTACCCATACCCTCAACTTTCAAGACTCGAATCCAGATTTTTCAAAGTTTTTATTTTTTTCAACATCATTTTATTTTATAAGACAAATTTATAAATTTCACACAGATTTCTTGTGGCAAATAATCATAATGCAATCTTATGAACATCGAAAGTTTATTTCGCTGAGTGTACGTTCAATTTGATGTACCCGCGAGCGCAAGATGATTTACCCGCTTTTCGAAATATTCTCAACCCGCAAGGAGCCCCAAAGACCACATATGAATTAGTGTAGATTTGGACAATTAACTTGAACAGTGCCGTTACCCCAACGAACTGATTGCCACGCAGTTAATTTTCATATGCTCATTAAAGCACGTATCAAATTTATCTAACCAGACATTACGTTGGAAAGCTCCCATAAAAGCGAGGGCGCCGCTCAGATTCATGTTAATGGCTTGAATTCAACATTGCTACGGTTAAGTGCCAATTAGGATCATGTACAATAAAGCTTCCGTGCAACTACCACATTTCAGGGTTCTAATCTCCCATGTGCGATTATTTCCCACACATACTATCGCAACACGACAATTGACAACGAACGCTTCAGCAAACATTCAACAATTCATATAGATACAATCCAACCGCAATTGGCACCGGATGGTAGCTTGAAGCATACGTCTTCAATTAAATAATTTAACATCACGCAAACTGAAAACAATATGAATATAAAAACTGACAAACCCCGTGGAAACATTGGGCCGTGTGATGAAAGATGAAATTTATGTGACTCGTAATAGATAAACTTGTCATATTTACCTGCTGGATGGTGGTGAATTATTGGCTGCCTGCAAGATGACGATGGGCTTGGCTGAACCGAATTCGGTTGCTAACGTGTGTCTTTCATTTTCCCAGAATCGGCGAAACGGAACCGTCGGCACCTTTTCCTTTCGGAAGCGAAAAGGATGGGCTGGATTCCCGGCGGAATTAAGTTATAATGGCATTGTGTGCCTGCGGTTCTTGCTACAGCATATCGCATACGTGTGTAGCAGGTTTGCCGCCCGGTTGGCATGGCGATGATAAAATAGTATCTCTTCGGTTTCGAAATAAGTGCTTTCTGGTATTGAAAAGTTCTTTCATCACATGGGATTTTCCGAGAGTATATTTTTCCAATTTGACAAACGGTGAAACCGAACCCGAAGATGATACAACCTTCCAATTCGATGGGGTAGTCGTCAGGGAGGAACGTGACTTGTAGGAATTCAAATCAATTTGCATCGGGAAGGATTTCTCATTCGCATGCTACGGTAGCACGCAATCATTCGGATGGCTGTTTTCCGTTTTGGGAAATCTTTTGGGATCCATTATTTGGGAGGGACTGCCGCCGGTTGCCGAGGGGTTTTGGTTTTTCTTCGAGTGAGTATTTTACACGCTTTTTTTTTGTCTCGGCCCAGGTGGAGCAGAGCACAGAGCCGTTTGTGTGATAAACGATAGGAGTCGAAAGTAGATGAACAACAGCAGCTGCCGCGGTGGTACCAAAGTGTGTAGCAACAATACCAAGCATGCCATCACGTACATTACGAAATACCTACAGGTTGTCGTCCCATCGTGCTACCGGAAGATAGAAGAGTGTTCGGTTTTGTGTGTAATTTTGATGCCGGTTGCCAAGAGATGAGTTGTGACAACAGATAAACCGAGAAAGATGTGTAGAAGACATAGAAAAACGGAAAAGAAGAAAGAAAGAAAATCATGAGCAGCAGAGATAAAAAGCATATTTTTCATTTTTCGGAAAAAAGGGATAAGCATATCTACAGTTCTAACGTGTTTCTAGGTTAGCGATAGGAACATCAAATATGCTACATGGACGGGACACGGTGGATTTGCTTCCAGCGAAGGGGAGAAGGAAGCACCAGAAAAGCGTTTGCTTTCAACTCAAGTTGGTCATTGTTCGTACGGGACTTTTTTTTTTATTGGAAACTTACCCATTTTTGGCAGGATGACATCTTTGGAGATGGTGCGGTTGGCATTCATGCGCCGGATTGTTTGATCCATGCTTCCGGTGCTTGGTGCGTTGGAAGAGGGAAGCTTTCCGGATCCGGTGTTTACGTTCACTCCCGCCGGGCCACCCTGACCTGTGTGGGAAGTGGTAAAAAGTGGTAAAAAATGGTATAAGCAATGTTTCGTTATTGTTTGAGGATAGTAAAGAAGTAATCAATTAATATTTGGAAAATAGAGTATGCATAATGTTGTCCATCCCCCCTACCAATTAACCATTTGTTTTTGTTTTTCTGGTGAAAGTGTTCCTTCATGATTTAGCAACTTATATTTATTTATCACATTGTCAATTAAAATAGGGCATTTATATCTATTCCTAAGATTTTATGTGATGAATTATGAAAAAAAGTAAAGGGCAAAAAAAGTTGTTCACCCCCCAAACGGATACTACGATTTGAGTATGTTTTACTGTTTAAGTTTGTATCAGAGACTGAAATTTTCGCCTACTTGAGAAGAGAAACTTCCTTTTTCACCCGCTTGAAGAAACAGATGAGAATGTGAGAAGCGATAAACTATTATACGCTCACAGCTGTTTGCGCAAGAAAAGCAACGGTGATTTATAATTTTCGGAGAGCATGAGTAGCTGATAAATCGTCTTTTTCAGTGAACCCTAAATGCCGATAATTATTTTTCACTTACTTTTTGACACCTGAAAATGCACCAGTCTTCATGCTTGTTTCATACTGACATTATAATTCGATAATGGTGGTCCATGGCGGTACGTGTGTGTACCGGCTTGACCTTATTTTCGGTTTTTACTCGTCTACGATCTAGGTAGCGTGTTTTCAGTGAAAAATGTGACATGATAAAATCAAGCTGAACAATGCATTAGGTCCTAAGTAACATTGAGAGATTCTCTTCGTCGACTTTCTCTTTGGTTAATAGCTTGTCTCTCGAACGATTTGCTGATGTTTTCGATGTATTGGATCCTCAATTACAGTTTATACTACCGTACTATATGTTGAGAAAACTTGAACATGTCTTTACATAGCCGTAGGGACGCCAAGAGAAAGTCGACAAAGAGAGTCTCTCAATGTTACTTAGGAGCTAATGCATTGTTTTGCTTGAAATATGTTCGTTGAATTTTAGAGAGATATTTTCGCATATGCAAGAGAGAGGACAGTAAATTCTAGGGTTTTTTTTTCATTAGGGCGAATCTACAATTGAGAGATTCTCTCCGGGCTCGCTCTCTTTCATTCATAAACCAATCACCTTTTACGTTTTTCATTCTACTATTTGTAGAGTATGCTAGCCAGCACTGTTGTGTTTCGATCTGTACTAAAGAATGCCTCGTAAGTTTTATAATGGCGCTATAATGAATGAAAGAGAGCGAGCCCGGAGAGAATCTCTCAATTGTAGATACGCTCTAATGAAAAAAAACTCTAGAATTATCGGCGAAAAAGGAGAGGTGAAAATGTGAACGGTTCGCTACTCATCGGCAACCTGCTTGAGCGAGAGCATAGTTTTCACCCAGTTGAGTGAGAATTTCGTTCTCTGGTTTGTATTCTGCATTCTCGCGTCACTTTACTCAATTTTTGAGTACAATTGTATGCTATCTCTTTGAAAATCGCAGCAAGCCGTGCTTTGAAAATGACGTGTTTTGCTTTCGCTGCGTCGTTTTCGCGGAAATAAAATGAAATAATATTTCTTAATTCAACCGAAGTAAATGGTGAAATTATAGTTTTTCAAGTGCTTTGCGTAGGACTTTGTTAATGGAATCCCTCTCATAGTGTGTTACGGTCGTGTTTCTTAAGATGGACTGATCGTCGGTTGTTTTTTCCCATTTTTTTGTTTTTTAGTGCTCGGCTTTCCAGCATCAGATGAAGAACAATGGTGAGATCGTTTTATATTATCAAAAATATACCTTAACTATATACACGCCAGGATCAAGAATGTCTATTTTTGATTCTGGAAGTCTGAAAACTCTTCACATATCCTTAGGTTTTTGGGAAATTTTACATGCGGGGCTTATTGTATATGAAAATGACCTCAGATTGAACGTGTATGAACAGGCATTCTTGAAATGGGTCATTGGATTTTCAATAGAGCTGTCACCTTCAATCTCCAGGGCTAAAAATGTTTGCAAATAGTGATCACATATAAATTACTGAAGAAATGCAGACAAGTTTCTTCCATAGCAAGCACTGCATCAGTGGGAAATTGATTGTAAACACACACACACACACACACACACACACACACACACACACACACACACACACACACACAATTGTATGCTATCTCTTCTTCTCTCATGGAAATGTTACTCAATTTTCGTAAAAAGTGAACTCAAAAATTGAGTTGATCCACTTTTTAACGAAAATTGAGTAATACTTCCGTGAGAGAAAAAGAGATAGCTTACCAATGTACTCAAAAATTGAGTAAAGTGACGCGGGAGTGTGCAACTTACTCGCATGTAAACATTCTATCTAGCTGTCATTTGATGCTCTTGAAGTTTTCATGCCCAAAATTACAGTTTCGTGTTCAAAATTGGAAGTTATTTGTTGCAAAACACTCAAAAAGCAAAAATTCCGATCAGCATCCTAAATTTGATTGTTGAACATCACAAAACTAGCCAAAGCTACCGTGATATAGCCGATATTACCCAGCTTCACATAGATACGGTCGCTAGTATTGTGCAGATGTACAAAAAGCATCTTCTAATGGCAACTGGCTGAATTGACAGAACTATCGTGAAGAAGGCGGATCTGGACCGGGGACTATGAGCTCCTAAAATTGCGAAGCAGATTGAAAGCAATTATTCATTCAACTGACATCACAATCCTTGCAAAATCGTCTTCTTAAGAAAGGATTTAGGGCAGGGTTGCACTTAATAAGCCATGGTTTTTCGCAAAAAATATCAAAAAAAGATTGAAGTGGGCCCAGGAGCAGTGATGACTGGAATGAGGTAATTTGGTTAGACGAGACGAAAGTAATGCTATTTGGGTCTGATGGCAACACAAAAAAATGGCGGCGTGCTGGTGCAAGTTTGAAAAAGAGTGTTTGCGGCCTACAGTCAAGTATGGCGGTGATGAGTTAATGTTGGTAAAATTGATTTTTCAACCAACTGAGCATGACTTTGATTTTTTTTTTTTTCTGAAGGCAACATCCAGCGTTGAAGCACTTTAGTTCATTGATGGAACCATGACCAAGGAGGTTTAGTTTGACATTTTGAAACAAAAACTACCAGCGTCTGCACAAAAGCTAAGGTTGAAGCGCAGATACAGTATGTCCCAAAAAAAAATGCGAAAATCCATACCATAGTTTCAAATAAGTTTATTTCATAGAAAATGATTAAAAAAAAATCATAATTTTATTTAGGGAATTGCTTATTAAGCCTATTACTCAACATGTCTACCATTTTTTTCGATCACCTTCTCCAAACGGGGACGGAATCGAGAGCATACCTTCTTAATGTATGAATCAGTTATCCAGTTCTATGCCTTGGTAATGGAAGCTTCCAGGGCACCAACACTGGGGTAAGAATGTTCAGAAGCCTTAGCCTGAACATATTTTCATATTGAGTAATCCAAAGGATTCAAGTCCAGACTGCTAGGAGGCCAAATGTCCTTTGGCCAAAATTCCAGGTTTTCCATCAGCCACGCTTGAGTTCTTTTTGAGGATGACACGGTGCTCCGTACTGTTGCAAAATGACGTGTTTGTGTGATCCAAAGTTTGCTTTCATCCATGGCAGAACGTGGTCCTTCAAAATGTTCATGTAAACCTCGGTATTAACTTTTAAACCAGCTTTGATAAATACTGAAGGCATTTTCAAACCATTGGACGCAACTGCCCCGAAAACCATGACTCCGGCCGAATGTTTGGTAGTAAACTTTAATTTCACGCTCTCTGGAACATCCTCAATCTCCTCCGGAGAAATAAACCTGTCTGTACGTTGTTAGATACGGAATCGCTACATGCTGTTCATTCACGCTTCAGTCGTCTGGCCCTTATGCACTGCTACAGTTCGGAGCTATTTTGCAGGTGTAGATTAGGGTGTCCCTAAAAAATCAGTTTTTTATTCTAACTTTTTAGTTTCAATTCTTAGGAAAAAATAATCTTGGGGAAAAGTGTAGAGAAAAATATGATACAAGTTTTTGTTAAATTAAAAGTATCAGTATATTTTATTGTTCAAAAGTTAGGGGTAATTTTAACGAAAAAAATGGCCGATTTCAAGCAGTCCCCGCTCGTGTGACCCAGGCCAGTACTCGGGCTCATTTATATAGTATTATGTTCCTTGATACCCATTTAAACAAGAATTTGATGAATTTTTGACCTATTCTCGCCTTAACAATCAAAAGGGTGAAAAGAAAAAACGCATTTTTTTAGTTACAATTACTCGTAATTTTCGAATCACAAGCAGTATTAAAAAACTTTGTTCAGCAAAAAGGTGCGCAATAATGGTTTCTATATTTCGATTGAAGGTCACTCAATCCTAAAATGAGAAACAAAAAAGTTATAATGAAAAAACTCGTTTTTAAGAGACACCCTGATATAAAGCAGAAAAATAGCTTTATCATGGTCGAATGAAGAGATGGAAAAATGGAGTCTGAAACAAAGTTGCTTGAAATTATATTCCCTACCAACTTGCTTTTGACATCACCCTTCAATTGTGTTTCGTTCAAAAGTTAGCAACAGCTCTAGCGGTAAAGTTTGGAACTACCAAATTATCACCACAAGATGGACAACTTGTTCAGATACAACTTTATACAAGACATCATGATTCGGAAACGTAACCCTTAGGAGTTATTAATTGCACCGTGAAAGAAGGCTTTTCCGACCACTGTGCGATGGGTCAACGCAAATGTACGCGGACAACTTATTTACGATACATTCATAGTCGCTTTGAATCCATTCAACCCTACATTAAGGATGCTGTAGGCCTCTCAAGGGGTGTGATAGTTGTTAGTCATTGTGTAGACAGGGTGACGTTCAATAGCGTTTTAAATCAGATTTGGACATTTTTATGCCAATAGTAAGGATGCTGTTGGAGCCACTCACGACATGTTTTTGTGATTCCTCTTTCGGAAGATATAAATATTGTAGGGTCGATTCGGATCGATTAATGGGGCCTCTCGCAAAATGTGATTTCGTGTCTTATGGCAACTCTATGCTCCAGTTGATTTTCAAACTCATCTGTTTTGCACCAACCGGGAGAGACTTAGTACTAAACCCAATGAAACTTTTATCTGTAAAAACCAAATATAAACTACACTATTTCCTGATTTTGTCTTGTAGGTGACCACAATCTTTTGGTCAATGACTTGCATATCTATTTAATTATATTTGAATACACTGCAAATTTTTCCACCATATTTTTACGAATGGTTTTCGGGCTGCAAAATGGTGAGTAGTCAACTGGGATGGATCGTGCGTCCCCGCAACATAGCTATGGTCCTTACAAGTTCCTACCTCATGCTTCTACGGATCAAGAAATGACAAAGACCGCCAGCTAAGGGTTGCGTACTTAGCTGGTAGCACTACCAGTCTGGGCGCTGATGTCTTTCTGACTCCAGCTAAAGGGTATACGGAATCAAATTGCGACACACACAAATATTCGGCAAAAATTTGCCCGTACAGCTAATCATCTTCAAACTTTTAGGGAGTAAAATAAAACATGTTATGAATACTTTCCCATGCTTGTATTATTCAATTTCAAATCCGCATCCAAATGCAAGAACCTTCTTCATTACGCTACTCATAAGGTCCTGTACAAAAGTTGGACTAACTTTTTTGCGTGGCAATCCATTTTTTCTTCATATCTTCCTCCGATATCACTTCCTTAAGATACTACCGAAGTGCCTGCTTCATGATAGCTCAGTACTTTTCAATTGGCCGTAGTTCCGGTGCGTTCGGGGCGATGAGATGCTTCGGCACGAAATTTATCTCCTTAGCTTTGTACCTCTCCAATACCTCTTTCGAGTAATGACAAAATCGTAGGACCATCGTGTGACCTCAGAAGAGGAAGTCGACGCTTTTTAAGGCATTCCTTTAGGTACACCTGCCCCTTTACCGTTCCAATTTTCACGAATGGGGTGCTCCGTTTTCTACACGAGCAAATTGCTTGCCAAATCATATATTTTTTGGCAAAATTTGACATCTTCTGCTTTCTAACGTCCTCAGGGACATCGAGTTTATGATGAACAGTGAAAAACTGAAGCCCCGGAATCTGCCGAAAATTAGCTTTTACATACGTCTCATCATCCATAACGAGGCAATGTGGTTTCGTCAACATCTGGGTGTAGAGCTTCCGTGCACGTGTTTTACCTACCGATGAATGGCATCGCGATTATACGCCTTTTGGACCTTGTACGTGTGCAGTCCTTGACGTTTTTTCACATCTTTCTCGAAAATTGTGGTAAGATTCAGTTTCTTTTGGGATTCCTCTTGAATGCTTGAACTATCCGCTTGTGATCCTTAACACTATACGGAGATCCATTGTTGCCACTTTTTTCTTTCCGATTTTAAACACGAAACACCATAGAATGTACCATTCTCAGCTTCCTACACGATGAGAAAGATCTGGATTTTCGAGGTATGTGTGCAATAATCCTTTGCGCCGCTGCAACGATTGCACACCTGCTAGTGAAACTACCACAGCGTTTACAAACACACATTGAACTAATTCCACCCAAAATTTCAATTGAAAATACCCAACGAGTGAAAAGTTGCTGCCATTTAAAAGTGGTGCAATTTGATTCCGTACAACCTTTGTTTTTACGAATGGTTTCCGCTTGGCATGGAATATATCTCGAGTAATTCATGTTAAGGGCCTTAAAGCCATTTGTAAACAATGACTTTAAATGTTGGTTTCTCTTGAATCTCAAACCACTCTCAGGAAATGAGAGCTGCATCTGGTAGAAGAATGTTAGTTCTACCAGATGGAGAAGCTGAATATAGTAGGATTCTCGTGATTCGTAAGTGATCAATGTTTAAAGTCATTGTTTAAAAATGGCTTTTAGGCCTTAATCATGAATTACTCGAGATATAAACCTTATTACACCTCTGATTCCAAAATTTGGTCGACTCAATTCTGAGAAATTTGATTATATTTATTAAGTGTATTTTTTGGAAAATTAGTTATTTTTAGGTGAAGTTTTAGTATGGTTTTTATTAAAAACAAACTGAGAAATAAGCATGTTTACAAAGTGAGTCCCGTTCAATACCTTTCAAATGAGGTACAGACATTAGATATTGGATTAAATGTGGCACAGATATGAACAAATAACCTTTTCATGTTTGCTGGTGTCTCTCACAGAGGCAATAAGCAATTTGCGCACCGAAATAAAGCAGTTGGCGCAAAATCCGTGTCCCGTATTCAGAAACCATCGATTGAGAACTGGCCCCAGATCGGTCCTATGAGAGCTTCCAAAAGGCTTCGTGGACCCGATTTGGCTACATAAAATAACCGAATGCCAATCAGATTCTAAGCAGCTAGACAACAGTGTGTTCCTCCAGTCTGCGCAAAGCCAGCGAACGAATTTTGGCTCTACCTGTCTCGCATACGGCCGGATGTTACAAATGAGGAAGTTTTGGCAACAGTGAGAGCAAAGCTTGACAATATCCAGGACACGGAGGTTTGTCAAGGTTCCCATCCACCGAGGAAGAAATCAGAAATATCGGGTCAGCAATTTGGGATAAAAAACCACCTAAATATGAATTCGGAAACTTAGGGGACGCGGTACAGCAAAATTTTCAAAAGCTCTCTGATAGTCTGGAAGAAGAATCACTTGTTGAAATCTTCGAAGAGTTGATTTCAACAAGTTTTCTGGAGCACATTGTTATTGAAACCAGGCGATATGCTCGCGACGTGAAGAATTGTCCAGATTTTTCAGTAACAGTGGACGAGCTTAGAGTATTGATTGGGTTTTTGTTATTTTCTGGATACCACTCATTTCCAAGCGAGCTCGACTATTGGTCAGAAGACAATGACTTGATGGCACCAATTGTTAAACCCGATATTTGGAAATCAAAAAAATGCTTCATTTTGCGAACAATTCCCTTATTGAGGACAATAGCGGCGATCGAGGGTACAAAGTTCGAGAATTGACAAATATTGTCAATGCTAATTTCCAAAATTGGGGCGTGTTTGATCAAAATCTGTCGATTGATGAGATGATAGTGTGGTACTATGGTCACCACCCAATAAAGCAGTTTATAAAAGGAAAACCGATAAGATATGGCTACAAGCTGTGGGTCTTATGTGGTAGCGATGAAAACTGTTATAATTTCAATTTTTATTGCGGAAAATCATCCAGCGAAGAGAGTACACAACCTCTGGGAACCAAAGTAGTGACTGCAATGCTCTCTATCGTTGAGGATCCCAACAGCCATATCGTGTTTTTCGATAACTATTTCAGCTCATATGCTTTGTTTGTGCTATTGAAGGAAAGGGGGTTTCGAGCAACCGGTACTATGCGACAAAACAGAACGGCGCAATGCCCTCTTCAGTCGGATAAAGCGTTAACGAAATGTAAACGAGGATCCTACGACTATAATTTTGATCGGAAAAATCCAGAACAATCGTAAAGTGGCACGACAATACCTGTGTAACTGTTGGAACGAATTTTGACACAGTGGAGCCATTGGCGTCCGTTTCGAGAAAAGACAAACAAAGACATGAGGTGGTAGCAATCGAACAACCGCACATGATCAATCGCTACAATGTAAATATGGGAGGAGTAGACCATCACGATTGGGTTGTGGAAAAGTTTTCCATAGCTATCCGTGGTAAAAAATGGTACTGGCCATTGTTTACCAGAATCTTGGACATGGCTGCAACTAACACTTTCGTTATATTCAAAAAGTTATCACCGAACTCTCCAAGCATCAAAGATGTTAGACGGAGCATTGCTGTATCATATTTAAAATTGGATCATTCAATGAAACAGAATAAAGGGAGGCCGATACTTGTGCAGAGAGCGCAGAAGAGAGTTCTGGATCAAGTAAGACTAGACCAGCGAGGATATATAATTGGAAAAAGGTCAAATCAGCGACGATGCCAAATGCAAAACTGCACAGGAAGACCACGTACGTTTTGTGTAAAATGCAATGTTACTCTATGCATAGCATGCTTTCCAAAGTTTCATCGTTAAATGGCACTGAAAAGTGCGTATTGCTGAATGAAAATGAACGTAAAAAGAATTTGTTGTACAATTCAGGTGTTGCAAATAAAAGTGTATTTGCTGAGTGAATATGAATTGATCTCTCTCATACCACAAAGCCTCATACCAGAAAGTCAGAAGTACCCAGAAAGTGGCCACTTTCCCTGGGGTACCAAGTTCCCGGGACGTGGCCAATGCAACCAGGGACACCCAAAATGTCCTCCATTGAGTTTGTTTCTGAAAATCCCGAAGTTTGATGTGTCGCATGATGGGTTTCAGAAGTGCCCAGAAAGTGGCCACTTTCCCAGGGGTACCAAGTTCCCGGGACATGGCCAATGTAACCAGGGACACCCAAAATGTCCTCCATTGAGTTTGTTTCTGAAAATCCCGAAGTTTGATGTGTCGCATGATGGGTTTCAGAAGTGCTCAGAAAGTGGCCACTTTCCCGGGGTACCGAGTTCCCGGAATGCCAGGGAGACGTGACCAATGCTACGAGACACTCAAAATGTTCTCCATAGCGTTTGTTTCTGAAAATCCGAATGTTTGATGTGTCGCATGATAGGATTCATGATCGATTCGAATGTGACCACCGATTCTGGAATGGAAGTTACCCCACTACTCCCCGGAATATATCCGGAACCACGGTCAAATCCAACATTTTAGCCCCAGTTACAAAAGCTGGAAGAGTTTTGTAGTCGGTTGAAAAAAAACCGCTTCTAATTTCGTTCCACACAGAAACTTGGAAATTTGTAATTTTGGTCAAAATGTATGCCAGTCGTAAGTAGACCTGTGCGCCGCCGCGCGCCGCCGCGCCACGCCGCCGCCGCCGACGATTTTATAGCGCCGCCGCCGCCGCTATTTTCAACCGGCACGCCGCTGCATTTTTTTGCTCACGCCGACGGGCAATTTGAGTCACGCCGGTTTAGTTAACCCTTATGTGATCGACAGGGTACCCGGGTACCTTTTCATGTTTTACATTACTAAATTTCATAGT
Organism: Aedes japonicus; assembly: GCA_034211315.2. Lineage (NCBI taxonomy): Eukaryota > Metazoa > Arthropoda > Insecta > Diptera > Culicidae > Aedes > Aedes japonicus. The sequence continues at coordinate 46,157 of JASCZW010001452.1, forward strand.
TTATTTTAAACTAGGAAGCTGAAATTTAGTGACATCTTAATTATAGTTGGAAGGCAACTTTTGACATAAAAACATTTCGTATAGTAGCAAGGGGTGCCGATGGGGGGGACCTCGATTTTTTTTACCACTTAAGTGATCGACAGGGTACCCTGGTACCCACCAAATTCATTTGATCATAACTCTGGCTTTTATTGACCGATTATTATTCTTTTGGCACCGTGAGATTCCAAAACTCATTGACTTTAGGGACATTATAAGCAATGACCATTCGAATTCACCTGGTTCCCGTGAATCCGGGTTACCGGGGCTGTGTTCCTGTACGGAGACACAATATCGGAACATCTATTGAATTTGCAAGAATGGATGTCAGAATGTTAGGAATAACTCCTAGAAACTATTTCTATCCAATTGTGGGACATATGCCAACTTGTTTCTGGAACGGCCATTCTGTAACAGGTTCCCGTGGGGACTCGAGTGGCCATGATCATTTTCAGTAGAAACCCCTGGCAATATAGGTATCAAAATTCATGAAATTTCGCCAGTAGGCTATTTCTCAACGTTAAGTGGCCATATGATGATTTGTTTTCGGACCGGTTTTTCCGGAACAGGTTCCCGTAGGGCCTCGAGTGGCCATGAACATTTTCAGTAGAAACCCCTGGCAATATGGGTATCAAAATTCATCAAATTTCGACAATTCGATATTTCTCAACGTTTAGTGGCAATCTGATGATTTTCCCTTGGACCGGTTTTTCCGGAACAGGTTCCCATGGGGCCTCGAGTGGCCATGAACATTTTTAGTAGAAACCCCTGGCAAATTGGTATCAAAATTCATGAAATTTACGGGAACCAGATGAATTCGAATGATCTTTGCTGATAATGTCCCTAAAGCCAATGAGTTTTGAAATCTAACGGTGCCAAAAGAATTAAAATCGGTCAATAATAGCCAGAGCTATAATCATTTGAATTTGGTGGGTACCCGGGTACCCTGTCGATCACTTAAAGGTGTTTTTTTTGTCGATCACATAAGGGTTAAGTTGTGTTCATTAGCCCTTCAGAAACCTGCTTTTATTACTGATGACAAATTATAACATCTCGATGAGATGTGCTATCCAAAGAGTGTGCGTGTGAAACACTTATCAGCTTTGTCGTTTCATTCTAAAAACTTCAGTGTACATTTTCGTGTTTCGACTTTTGGCAATTTCGCGAGTAAACTTGAATTTAAAAATAATGAAATGTCCGCCTTAAATGTCGAGAAAATTTCCATCGCAAGTGTACATATTGATACCACAAATAATCGTAATGAAACCAGCGATGTGTGGAAAAAAATTGGTGCTAAAACATGTCAAAAATGGTTTTACACATCATCTGCTTCCTGACAAAGTGTTTTGCAATGTATGTCTAATCGAATCAAAACAAAAACTCAAAACCCCCTCGGGAAACTTGTCCAAATAATTTGTTCTGATGTAATTTCAAAGGGCTGAGATTGCCGGAACTTCGACACGGTAAATATGTTTAATGTTATTTCATAATTTTGCCAAAAAGAGAAAAGAAAATGTGCCGTTCAGTCTACGAGCTATATCACTTGATATAGACTAGCTTCATGTCTATGTTGGTACATCTACTTTTCACTGAAAATAATGGATCTGACGGTTCATATCAAGATTCGCTATATCAAGTGATATAGCTCGTAGTTTAAAACAAATAGAGTTAATTTCCACAACTTGATAGCATTTTGTTAGGCGTGAAAAAGTTCAAAAACCATCTCTAACGATCAGTGTAAATTAACAGTGATTGGACGTACCAGATTTTTGCATTGAATAGTCAAGACTGTGTAAATAAGAGGTGTTTTTTAAATGTATTAAATCGATACAGATTTTTCATAAGGGCCTAACTGATAAACGTAAACAATGAATCCTTCCGTAAAAGTCTCATCGCACAAAGGCTACCCATGCATGCATTGACTATGAACATGACAAATCCCAAATCAAATAACTTAGCTAACCACTGAAGTAACCGGTAAATCAGTGCATAGTGGATTCTGTTTTATACGCGATTGCAGTAATGTTGTAAAAATATTGATAGTTCGGTATAATTCACTGCTCTGCATTCTTTAAAATTTGGTTTATCTTTGGATCTTTAAGCTCCTGAGTATATGATTTTTATAGCAATTTGAATTATTATTTTGTTTATTGTTAATTTTGATATTGTTAATTTTAGTTTCTTAAATTTTTTAATCCTAAACTTTTTTTAGATATTCATTTATTTTCATTCTCAGATTTTATGAAAGGGGAAATGCCGGCTTTGGCAGGTTTTCTTCTATTATTATTAGTTTTTTGTTTCAATTTGGAGAGACAATTCACAGAGTGTAAATAGAAGAATGTTGCGGCCGAGTTTAAAAATCTCAGAATTTTTAGATTTTTAGATTTTTAGAATTTTTGATTTCTAGTAGATTTTAGATATTCAGATTTTAAGATTTTTAGATTCTTTGATCTTTAAATTTTTAGATTTTAAATATCTAGTAGATATTTGTATTTTTAGATTTTAGGATTTTAGGATATTTAGATTTTTAGATTTCGAGTGGATTTTTAGATATTTAGCTTTAAATTTTTGAGATTTTTAGATATTCAGATTTAACGATAGTTAGATTTTTAGGTTTTATGATTTATAAAATTTTAGATATTTCGATTTTTAGATTTTTTGATTTTTAGACTTCTAGTAGATTTTAAAATATTTTGATATTAAGTTCTTTATATTTTCAGATTTTTAGATTCTTAGATTTTCAGATTGTTGGATTTAAGATTTTTAAATTTTTAAATATTCAAGCATTTTAGATATATAGATTTTTAGATATTTAGATTTCTGATATATTTTTAGATATTTAGATATAATAATTTTTTTAAATTTTTAAATTTTTATTAGATATTAAGATTTTAGATTTTTAGATTTTTAGATTTTTAGATTTTTAAATGTTTAGATTTTTAAGTTATTTCGATTTTAGATTTTAAATTTTTAATTTTAGATTTTCAGATTTTAGATTTTTAGATTTTAGATTTTTAGATTTTAGATTTTAGATTTTTAGATTTTTAAATTTTTAGATTTTTAGATTCTTAGATTTTTAGATTTTTAGATTTTTAGATTTTTAGATTTTTAGATTTTTAGATTTTTAGATTTTTAGATTTTTAGATTTTTAGATTTTAGATTTTTAGATTTTTAGATTGTTAGATTTTTAGATTTCTAGATTTTTAGATCTTTAGATTTTTAGATTTTTAGATTTTTAGATTTTTAGATTTTTAGATTTTTAGATTTTTAGATTTCTAGATTTTTAGATCTTTAGATTTTTAGATTTGAAGATTTGAAGATTTGAAGATTTGAAGATTTGAAGATTTTTAGATTTTTAGATTTTTAGATATTTAGATATTTAGATATTTAGATCTTTAGATATTTTGATATTTAGATATTTAGATCTTTAGAGTTTTAGATTCTTAGATATTTAGATTTTTAGATTTTTAAATTTTTAGATAAAAAAACTCTTGGCTTTAGGACAAAGAATCCCTACTGAGCCCATGCGCCACGTCATGCCGGCCAGTTCAGCGCAAGGGTGTCCCACTTAGGACCTGTGCATAAACCACGTAGACTTATTTTTGACAATCTCAGACCTCCCCGCACCCCCCCCCCCCCCCACGTAGACTTTTCTCCATACACTTTTTTGAATTTTTGTATGGAGCGTAGACTTTAGTCAAACCTCCCCAGAAAAGTTACATATCAATATGAAGAAAAATTAAAGACAGGTAAATTTGACCGATAGGCCGAATTTCAGATCCATAGACCCACATTTGAACACTTTCCCACATTTCCATAATAATGACAATTTTATTCTATTTGGTAATAACTTATATATACGCTTCTGAATTTATATTATGTTTACGCTTCTGAAACTGGTTAAGTTTATTAATAAAGACATAAGCCAAATTCCCCGTCGACTTGTGATGAACAAATTCCATAATGTTAAGTCTCATATATTTGTACACACACTGTTCCACGTCAATTCATCGACTTGAGTAATATAACACTATGGATATCCGGGTTTTCTATCAAAATATAATACTTGGAGTGATCCTTTAGTCTAAACATTGCACGTAAAAGTCAAACAGGTAAAAGGGATAAGCATGAGGAAATGTCGAGGGGATAATTTATGCCCGCGCCGATCACGCCGCCGCCGCCGCCAAGAACGACCGTGGCGTCTGAAAATACCATATACGCCGCCGCCGATTCAAAGTAGATCGGCGCACAGGTCTGTCGTAAGTGTTCACCAGTTCGAAAATATGTGATTTTGGTGACGCGGTAGCGCCACCTAGTAACATAACTCCGAAGCAACCTGTTCATGCTTTGTACCTTTTAGGCTTTCCTAACAACTTTGCCCAAGATCCAAACTTTCTAGCTGTTCTTGTTTTTGAACAGTAAGCAAATTATAACTGATCTCAAAATAGATTACTGGGCGCTAATGAGTTAAAGACAAATGCACTGGATCCATCGACGTGGTTGGAAGGAATCATATTACGTGAATTTGAAGACAAGTCTGCCTTAAGTTTTCGGAAACCATCGGCAGTTTATTTGACGACAACATCCAGTACACCGCCTTCAGTGAGCATGAAACGATAAATTACAGTACTTCACCCGTTTATGCTCCGGGACGCACCGAACACAGCACCATGAAAACCCTCAACGTGTGGATGTGGGGAAGGGTCTTCCAAAACGTGAATACAGGCAAGTACGAATGTGCTATTTCGCCAAGGCTTGATTCGTCCACCGTTTCCAGAAATTGTCTACTGATTCCTGACGCACCTCAACAAACACAGCTTGACAGAAGAACGAGTCTAAGTGAGCCTGAATGAGTGGATGCATGCTTTTGTCGAAGTAATCCAAAGTGATATTGCGATTCAGCAAATATGGCGGACTTGTGGCCACATGATGAACAATAAACCATAAGACCCGTATAATCCCATTCCCCTCGCGCTACTAACCTGGCAACCGCGGAGGCCGTGACAGCTCCACCGGGCAAACGCGACGCCTTCGCTTTGGCAGCTTGGCACGGGCTTGCGTGTGTGAGTAATACATCGTAAAGTTGCTCACGATGACGGGAACGGGCAGGGCGATCGTCAGCACACCGGCCAGTGCACAGAGCGCACCAACGAACATCCCGATGTAGGTCTTCGGGGTCATGTCTCCGTAGCCGACGGTGGTCATCGTGACCAGGGCCCACCACAGTCCCAGCGGTATGCTGTTGAAGTCGTTGTGCGGATTGATCTGTATCCGTTCTGCGTAGTACACCAAGCTGGCGAATATCACAATACCTAAAACTAAGAAAAACACTAGCAGCGTCAGCTCTTTGGCCGATGCCCGAAAAGTTTGGATGAGAATCTTCAACCCGGACGAGTGTCGCGTCAACTTGAACAATCTCATGATACGGATGATGGAGAAGAACTCCAGTATGTCGGCGTTCTCCAGATGCGACGCGAACCGCTGCAGTATCAGATCGATGAAGAAACTTAACGTAGCGATGTAGTCGATGATATTTACAGACGATGTGATGAATCTAAGCTTACTAGGGGACGAGATGAACCGCACCTGGAATGGACGAAAATGGAATTCAGCACCCAAAAGAGGGAAACGTAGAAAGTTCAACCTACCATGATTTCGAAGGTAAACCAAGCGTTGCAGACGCATTCGATGTAGAAGAACGCCACGTGGGCGTTCGTTTGAGTTTTGTCCAGCACCCAGGACGTGTTTTGGCTCGCCGTCTTCACCGTGATGTTCCGGATGTACGGTACCCGCATGTCCGGATGGGTCTTCAGGCAGAATGATATGATCGATACGCAGATGAAGAATACTGATATGATGCCGATTATCTGCGAATGAAGTGGAGAGATTCGATTCGAAATTAATATTCCTTTGAAATTCGAACTTAGATGATTCTTATGACGAAAGTTTTTGTTTTGTAGAGAACATTTAAATCCGTTTATATGCCACGTAAGAGAATCCTTCAACTATGAAGCTCCAAAAACTAGTGATAATTAATCCCCAACTAATTTACATATCATGACGCATCCCCAATTCACAATCATTCAAGTCCCATTTATGTAGGTCACAAAACTAGCAAGCATTACTTACTCTCAGTCTTATTCTCCCCTTCACATTGCGGTCCTTATCCCGGTAAACCTTTATCTGTGTAAAACGAGCCGATAAATCACCTCCCACCTCTAATCTCATCACACCAAAAATAACCAGACCCGTAAAACTCCCGTATCCTCATCCGTGTTCACCCTTCGACCCCGGATCTCATCCTCATCTCGTTTAAGTTTTAGTGTACCGACTTGGAAGCAATCCTTGATTGACACATTTCCTTATTGAATGAGATCCAACTCAGTCGCTTTCGATACATTAGTTCGAAAAAGCTACGATTATTTTGTCACAGTTTTCCGAATCGGAAACGGATTTGCTGAAAAATTGGCCAAGACCGAGGCCTGAAGCTTCCGTTACATCACACTTTCAAGTCGTACCGATCTGCTCCAATCAGCCGTGACAAAACTTTTCCATTAGTGGAATTGAAAAAAAAAAAGAGGAATAAATGCGAAGTTCGTACAAATCGTGCGCCGCGCATCGATGCGGCAGTTTTTCCGGCTGTGAGCTGTAAGACAAGAAATGAAGACAATTTCTTGGCGTGTAGGCTGATGAAACTTTCGTGCCGGAAGCTTAGTGTTCAACTTTTTTTTCCGTTTTTAGTTAGGCTGTGTGGTTAGTTGTCCTCGGGACAGAAGAAAGTTGAAGTTGCTAGCTCCAGATTTGAAATGGTCCTTTGGGGGATCAAGAATTATAGCGCACGGGGATGGTGAGAAGAAGACTCAATAGTGCTGAAAGTTTAACAGCGAAAGTCTCGTAATGGAAGCTGTTGGATGAGGATATTCAAATCAATTTCAGCTTTGCAGCTGACGCTTGCTCGGTTTATGATTTTATTGAGAAACTATATAGAGATTATCGGTAACAACGGAAAACTCTGCAATTAATAGATAATGTAGCTTCCGGTTATAGGAACAACGAGCGAACTTGCAAGAAGCTACGATCTTATAACTCAACTCTCAATTCTCCTTCTGCTTTTCATGGTTTTGTTCGTTAGCGTGATAACTTTCTTCTGCGATTACAATCAATTAGCATTGTTCTTGTTTCATAAGCCCGGTCACTTTTGTTGTAACAGCAATGTGCGAGTTGAAAAATGATGTGAGATTCACTTTAGGTAATGGAGTGGATAAACCAGGAATAAGCTAATGGGGTCAGAGGCTTGGATGCGGAGTTTCGTGAAATTGAATGAAGCCGCATTTAAGATAGCAGAGGACATACATTTTGGGGGGAGGGTCATCAATTGTATTGGCTCAGTGTATGGTCTCCCATAATATTGATACACTTGGTCCAACGATCATTTAACTTTCTTGTCCCATCACGGAAGTGCCATTCTGGAAGGCTTGCAAAATACTCCTCTAGGGCGGCTATAACCTCTTCATTTTATGAAAAATGCTTTCCACGAAGGAATGTATGAAGTGTGAGAATAGCCAGAAGTCAGAAGGTGCTAAATCTGGCGAATAGAGTGGATGCTGCATCAATTCGTACCCCAATACATTGATTTTCACGATGGTTTTTATGAGCTGTGTTCAGCATGTCTTATTGAAAAATGATATTTTTCTTCAGCAAACCGGTTCTGTTTTCACATTTTGTTTTTTCATCTAACTGCTCCAAAAGGCCACAATACTTATTAGAGTTTTGTGTCTTACCATTTAGGAGACAATCTATCAATAAAATTCCTTTTGCATCCCAAAAAGCTGACTCTAACACCTTCTTGGCCGATTTCTTGGCACGAACTCGCTTCGGAGCCGAAGTGCCTGGTTCAAACCACTCCTTAGCTTCTTGTTTTGATTCAAGATCATGGTAGTAGACCCAAGTCTCATCCGTAGTGATGAATCGACGCAGAAAATCCTTTTTATCCTTTCGAAACGGCTCCAAATGTTACTCAGAAAGTCGCATTCGAATCTGTTTTTGTTGCTTTGTTAGCAAATGCGGTACCCATTGTGCACACAGTTTTTTGAAACCCAAAACATCAGCCAAAATATGCCATATTGTACCATGTGAGATACCTATGGTATCAGCTGTTACATCCACAGGCGATCGATGGTCTTCCAAAACCATATCCTGTATTTTCGCTATGATTTCTGGAGTTGATGCATTTTTTGGACGTTCTTAGCGTACACTCAGTAGCAAAAAAAAAGAAAGCCGAGCAAAATTTTGCTTCCAAAATACGCGTTGTTCAACCTTCTGTAACTTTGTCAATTATCAATATATTTGGCTGAAATTTTGACAACACTTTAACTAATGTATAACCCTCAATTTTATGTTGATGAAATTTATACATTTGAAGTTATCATAACATATGTGAAAAAAGTCATTTTTGACATACCAATTTCAAAAATCCGTATTTCTGTGAAAAAATTAGGTAGGATATAAAAAATTTCTCCATGGCTTAAAATAATACAAAGATTGTTGTGGACAAAATTTGAACTGTTTCCATCAAGTGGTTTGGACTACAGCTGGCGACAAAATTGACGCGCCAACATGAGTATTTCTCGCTTCTGACATTCGGATTTTTCCATTGTTGAAAAATACACTAACATGCCAAATGGCTTGTAAACAAAAAATGAATTTACAGATTTAATTTAAAATGTTGAATATGTTCTTATGAATGATGAAATAGGAAAATGGCGTACATATTTTAGTTTTTTTACTTCCCCATAGATGTCGCTTTCAAAACGTTTTGACTAATCTAGAATCTGCAATGTGTGAACTTACGATCTCCCACAGAAGGTTCCCGACCAGGAGATCGTTACGGTGTTGTCGAAATATGGACACGTAAAACGTGTCGCTGACATTTAAGAATTGTTGATTCAACATTTATTATAATATCGGAATAGTCATTGTAACCATGCATAGCAAAAAAAAATTTTTTTAACAAGCGCGTAAAACTTTACCTCGTGTAATTTCAAGTCAAATGAGACGTAAATCACGTAATTGCTTGCAATCTTTCATGCACCGTTAAATAATGTTTACAATCTTTCACACAACAGCCTGGATTCGATGTTATCTGTCTTTTATTTATATGAAATATGCCACTATTATCTATCAAATCTAGCATTCCCTTAGGGGGAAATACATAATTCCCTCATTAAATCTTACTGTTAAATGTTACTATTTTTTTCCGATTTGATGATGGCTGATGATTGTTCAGCGAGAGATGATTGCACTTCACCCAAATATGGATGAATATTACCCATAATCGTGAAAAGTGCACATACATATACCAATACATTACTACACTCAGCAAAATAAATATTCATAATATTGAACATTTATTGTGTTTCCAATGGTCAACATTGTGTCCCTCCAAAGAATCAACATTTTTCTGGTTTTTCCAAGAACCAGAATCTCTCTGGGTCTCCAAAGGACCAGAAAGCTGCCGAGTCTTCAAAGAATCAGAAAGCTTTTGGCCTTTTAAAGGACCGGACTTTTTTTTGGTCTCTATTTGGTCTGCAATTCATCTGTGTCCTCACAGTACCAGAAATCTTTGAAATCTTCAAACCACCAATCACGCTTTGAGCCTTCAAACGACCAGATGCATACTTAGTTCAATCATTTGGTGATTTATAACACCGATAAAAGAGCATTGGGTGCATGGAAACCAAGTTCTTGGAATAGCAATGCAGGCAGACTCATTTATTATGACAATAATCCAAAACCACAAATTGCAATTTGAATAAGAGGAGAATTTAAATTTGGTCTTTTAACTCAATTCATTACTAATGATAAAGTTGCGATTCGAATGAAGATTCCAGCAACCCGAGGAAAAACAGAAACATACATAAAGGGAGTTTCGATCAAAATTTGGTGGACTTAAACTTGACGCATTTCCTTTCATCGTGCATTAAAAAATTATGCACACCCCTCATTTTGACGATGTATTCGTGTACCATCATGCCTCTATTTTGATTTTGAGATCAGCACTTCAGTTATCAAAATTCCGCCGAAGGAAGAGAAGCAACGCATCAAAATTTAGCACGTGCATGGAGAAAATCCAAACTACTCTCACGCCAACTTGGCGAAATTGTTGAATGTGGCTAAATCAACTATAACCAACGTATCAAAAGTATTCAGTGAACGTTTGTCGACAGCCAAGAAAGCTGGATCGGGGGGAATCGAAAGCCGGAGGCCATAGCGACAACAAAGCGAGATGTCGCAAAGAAGTTGGGAGTGGTGCCTTCATCCGTGGATAGAGTTAAACAACGAGTTGGCCTGTCGACTTACAAAAAAGTGGTAACTCCAAATCGCGACGATAAACAAAACACGTCGGCCGAAACACGATCACGAAAGTTGTACACGACGATGCTGACAAAGTTTGATTGCGTGGTACATGCCGATGAAACTTACGTCTAGGCAGACTTTAAACAGCTTCCTGGACAGAATTTATACGGCAGCTGGACGGGGAAAGGTGGCAAATATTTTCAAGCACGTTGAAACTGTCAAAGGTTCGCGAAGAAATATCTGGTGTGCGGCCATCTGAACCTGTGGCTCAGAGGCAACGTTTACATTGTGACCAGGACATCAACCGGAAATTTATCTGAGGCGAGTGCCTGCAAGAAACATCTACTGCCTTTCCTGAAGCGACCGAATTGTTCCGTTCTATCTTGACCAGAATTGGCCTCCTGCCATTGCGAAAATGGAAATGGAGTGGTATGCTGTAACAATGTTCAGAGTGGTGCCCAAGGACAAGAACTCTGTGGAGTCAGCCATAACAGTGTTTGGATAAATAATTGATGATATTAATCCGGAGGGTCATTTGCCCATCAATTCGTGACCAGTTAACAATTTGCATCTGCATCTGATCTGTGAGCGAGGTTTCCTCTTGAATGTGTTCATGGGTTCTTGAAGCCCCTCGAGAAGCTAATATGGAATGACCGGTCGAGAGACAACTCATAAGATAGCCACAAAACGTTGAGAAATATCGTACTGGAAAAATTGAATTTTCGAGTATCCATATCTCGGGGTTTCCTTCAAAACACGTTCATGACCACTCTAGGCCCCACGGGAACCTCTTACAAAATGTCCGTTCCGAGAACAAGTCGATACATGGTCCACAATAGAGTAGATATAACTTTTAGGAACTAGCCCAAATATTTTAACATCCATTTCCGGAAATTCAATTGATATTCTCAAATGGTGTCTCCGTATCGGACCACAGCAACGCAAAAGCGAATTACCGGGAACCAGTTGAATGAAAATGGACATTTCTGGTAATGTCCATAATGCAAATGAGTTTTTGAATCTTACTGTGCCAAAAGAATTGGAAGCAGTCAATAATTATCTGGGTTACAAAAATTTGAATTTCTTGAGTACCCGGGTACCCTGCCAAAACTTAAGGGGTGAAAAAATTGAAGTTCCCGTCTTCGGCCCCCCTTGCTACTATACAACTTGTTGACAACTGTACTACTGTTGACTTCCGACTTTACTAAGATGTCACTGAATTTCAGCTTCCTGTTGTAAAATAAACTATGTAATTACATAATGTAAAACATGAAAAATTACATCCTGAATTTAGAGCTGGAAATAAAATTAAACAGCAAGACGACGTGCAACGGTATAACACTTGTACTTGTGCTTCCGGCAAACTCTGAGGGATTTGAAATTTTCATGATGTAAATTTTCACCCACATAAGAGTTAAGAACACCCACACTGGGACTACATGAAGCGGTTTCAAGATACTTTCAACTCACATTATAATTTTTGTAAATCACCCATCTTTTTTGACAGCATCTTATAGCTGGTGAAGGTGAGTAAATTTTATACACAAAATGTGTAATCTAAAATTTCCATAAAATCACTCACCTTCGACTTTAACTTCGTGAAATCACTCACCTTCGACGACACTTTATGAAGCTGTCAAAAAGATGGGTGATTTCTAAAAATACAATAGTGAGCTAAAAGTACCTACCTCGAAACAGCTTCATGTAGTTCAAGAGGTGGGTGTTTCTTACTCTTATATGGGTGAAAATTTCCTTCGTAAAAATTTGAAATACATCAGAGTTTGTCAGAAGTACAAGAACAAGGCTTATGCCGTTGCACCTCGTTTTGTTGTTTAATTTTATTTCCAGCTCTAAAATTTCAAGCATGGCTATGCTAAGGGATAAACTGGATCCAGATGGTTTTTAAAAGCTAGAAGAGAAGTGATTTTACAAATTAGAAACACATTTTTACTAATGCGTAGAACATAAATATTAAATTTCTACTCGATGCTTTTGCTTAAATAATATATAATTTAATTTTTTTTTCTTAATTTCATATGATTTTTCTAAACAATTATTGAAAAATTGTATTTAAATGCCATTGATTTGACCAGCCAAAAATATTCTGGCTTGAAGAAGATTGGTGAAAAGTAAACATGCATTTTGACGTACAGACGGTGTTCCCACTTATGCGTAAACCGGTTTTACCCACCTTGTGGGTTAATCTTAGGGATCTGGCGGACAGACATTTTTGCTGTAATCAACATCTCTAACAAATAAAAGTCAAAAGTTCCAACCCGTAGTAACAAACGCCAGACGGGCCTTATTCAAATAAGGCCCGTGGTTGTGTTGCATGCTGTCAAACGCTAGTAAATAGGATAGGATTACCAGGCCACTGGTTAATCCACTTATTTCCAAGGTGGATGAAAATATACCTATTTCCGAGTACATTGATTCCCTCGTGTTCCCCATCTTACCATTTCCGAAGGGTTACTACCAACAGCTGTCAGGGACCTGGCAACCCTATCCTATATACTATCGTTCTACGCTCCCGTTTCATTTTGCTCAATTTTTTAGTACTTTCTCTTTTTCTCAAACGAAATGTTACTCAATTTTCTTTAAAAAGTGGTTTTTTGAGGCAGATCCACTTTTAAAGAAAATTGAGTAAATTTCTGTGAGAGAAAAAGAGATAGTGAAAACAATAGAATCTTTTGACGTTTGGTTATAAGAAATGTTACACGCTCTTTCGGATTTACCCAGAATTGAGTAACTTCTACCCATTTTCATAAAACAGGCTGAAACGTCAAACTATGGGTAAGGCGATTTATGAAAGTGGGAAATTCTCACTCTATTATCTATATATCTGGCATAAGTCTTTTGTTTATACAATGGACACATAGTTTTATAGGAAAAAAGTACAGTGAACAGTGAACTTTTTTTTAAGTTTTATAGGAAAAAAGTACAGTGAACACCATCGAAGCTTCCGAACGCTTCTCGAAAACTAATGAGAAGATTTTCGATTTGTTCCGGCAGCCGATCCAGAACTCAACTCGTTCGAAAGCACGTCGAAAAGACCATTTGAGAGTGCACCCATTATGTGCACTTGTCATCGGTGAGTACCCGGTAGTGCGTATTGGCCATGGCCTTCATCCAGGATCTATTATTTAACAGGTGCATGGATGAAATCTGATCAGCGAAATTTAACCAACCGCTTTCAGCAGAGAAGATTTGTTTTTTTTACTTGTTTATTTTCCGTCGGCCTATTTCCTCACATGGTGACAATCACCGACGCCAGGGAGACGACTCCACCACCTGGACCCTACCTATCGACTCATGACCAACGGCTTTACTTCCCTTCTGAAGGAAGACGTGACCAAGATTTTTTCGCCTCAGAAAAACCACCGACATCGACTGGGATTGAACCCAGACCCACTGGGGTGAGAGTAGCAGTCACGCTTACCACTACACCACCGACGCCGGCGGCAGAGAAGATTTGAACTGATCGGACTGATGGCTAAAGAATTCCCGGAATGTTGTTCAGAAACAGCGCGTACAGTGACAGATTACAGTCAAAAAATCTGGGGGCCCACACGCACCAAATGATTTCTCCATACATTTTTTGAGGTTATTGTGGAAGAAAATGTTATAGGATTTCTCAAAGACTCACAGACATTTCTTTATATATTCTTTCTGACGTTTCTGTAGGTATTCTTCAGAAATTTGTAGGTATTCCTCAATGGATTCTTTCAGAAATTTCTTCTGGCATTACATCGGTAGATTCTAGAAAAATCTTGTGTTGAATTTTTGGAGGATTCCTTGATCTTGTGAAATTTTGTGATATTAAAAAAAAACCCTGGAGGACACCGGAAAGAACTACTGTTGTTTTTCTCGTTCCAATCAAATTGCGGTTTGATGGTTTGATGACTTTGACTATGGTTTGATTGTTGTCATCCTAATGACTCGATGACGGAGCCACGTCTCCATTTCATGAGCTTTGTATTGCCCCTTATCAAGAAAGCTCCAGAAGCCACTTATCAACAGGAGCTTCTGGACTCCTAAACATGTGCAATCAGCTGAAGTCTTGCAGATGGTTCTCTATGTAATTTTTTCTGAGGATGATTACCTAAAACACCAGACAAATTGAGGAGCTTCAGATTTCGAGAAACATCGTCGTAAGAAGTCGGAAATATATGTATCGGGGTAGCTGCAGGAGGAACGCTTGGATCCGAAACTCTCGATGGTACTAGTAATGATGCTTTCAACTCGGTTTGCTGTGCTTTCTATACCGATGTGCAGAGATGGCATTCCGCACTAATGTTACGCCGGTGCGTGAGATTTGTACCTTCACAGAGGATACAACCATAACTCACCTCAGATAAAGCAATGTGCTCTTTTATTCGGTGAAAAATAGACAGAGTGAAAGTGTGCGCCAGTGATGGGATTATCATCTGCCGCGTACACTGGGGCGAGGACGCACCAGTGCTCTTTCTGTGATTCGTTGGTGCGATTGAAAGTTAAAACATCGTTGGAGTTGCAGAAAATGTCCGAAAAAAGGAAGCGGGAAGAAACATTATTTTTTCTTCCTTTGTCATGTAGCGTCAAAGCGAATTTGCAATGACTGCTGTATATAAGCAGAAGAGCCCACGCCAGTGTGCTCACTAGGGCGCACGCGTAAGAGAATTCAACTGCATTCGCTTGTGTGAATTTGAGAGCTCTTCTTCTCACTCTAGAGCGATCGAGTGTAGTGTGAATAAAAACCTATTTTTTTCACTCACATGCGTTACCCGCATGCACCCACGGGGGTGAATATAAACAAAAGAGAAGAGCTCTCGTTAAGGTAGGAAGACTGTGTGGAAAATTTGAAATCTCTCTCTACCACACTGAGGATATGGACATCACTGTCGATGTGACTAAATAGATCATAATGCGCTTTGATCTGAATCCAGTTCTGATTACTGAAACGAACCTGCCGCTTTCAGGTGTTCAAATCGTGTTATTAAATAATATCTGAACTTCTTTGAAAGCGTTGAGGAACAGGCCGTAGAAAATTACTTTCGTGAGCTGAGGACGGTAATCATCTGCAAGGATATTGAGGTAGAAGAACCGAATGATTTGGAACCGGACACCATGGATTCCAAAGGTGGAAAAGAGGAGTTGATCAGCTAATATTAACATCACAATTTAAATCTCAATTCAATAAATTTATGTTCACCCATCATAACAATGATTGATTCCTAATTCCGTTTTGATTTGGTTCACATATCCTGGAACTTTTAGGCCGATGAAGGGCTTAAGCATAATGATCAATTCCCCCGAGAACATTAATCCATCGTATGGAGGAATCCAAGTAATGGAAAAGTTAGGTTAAACGACTTAGATGGCGCTCGTTAAAAATGATTTTTCGAGCTGTCTTTGCAAAATAATTGGTGTTAAAAAGTTGAGGACGATAATGACAATACAGACTAACTCAATACAGTTTGAAAACTGGCCGAAAAATTACAATCAATTTCAGTGTTTGATACTACGATGTTTAACTTCACTCTAGCTTTACTTGAATTTCTCAATACTGATCTGTTTTCCTGCAGAAAGAATCGTTCGAAGAAACTTTACTGTGACTCAATTAGGTCACAACCTAGTTGCCGCATCTGATAATGACGGTTTGATGTTACTTGGAAAGATCTTTTTTGTTGAAGTGTTATGTGGGGAAACCGATAATTGACTATTTTGTGTCGGCTTATAAAAGTAAATGTGTTTTGTTGAGTATTTATCCGTATCATTTTGCAATCAACTCAATAGTAATTATTAAATAAAGGGCATTAGCATTCTGAATAGTTTCTATTCTATGTTAACAACACAGAATTTGGAATAACTATTTTCGCCAAGATTTTTTTGCAGTTAAATACTTTTTTGGCAAAAATTAGAGATGGGAATTTAAATATATGTGGCAACACTGGATGTCACTGGCGAGGGATTAACATTAAACATTTGCTGAAACGATGACTATCCTGGCCTCTTCAGATATAATATTTTTAAAAGAAAACTTCTCTTATTGGTTATACGTCGAAGAAGGAAAAAACAGAAGCGGCAAGAGATAGTAGACCAATTAGCATAACGATGTATCTGGAACAAATGATGAAGAACTTAAAAGTCATGGTTCCGCAACCATAAAGTGTAGCAGAAGCTGAAGAAGCTGAATGCCTGAGGACATTGGAGCTTCAGTGTTCTGCGCCTTGGACCGCGAGTTTGATGGAACGGGTCAAACCGGCCTGTTAGTGCAAGATGGATGGAAGATGCAAATTGTTATGGGGAAGCGTCAACGATTGAAGGTTAAAAACGCTGGACGGCAATGACTGGCAGGGGAACGGATACTTCACGTCCCCCACCAAGAAGGTGAAAGTTGTCGTCAAATATATCTGCCACACCAATTAATATCTTGAACTGATAATTGATAGAAGGACTTTCTGCAGCTGACAATCAGCTAGAAGGGGAATGCCCAAGCCACTGTTCTTTCTTTCGAGGCTACCAGCGAACGAGGTGATATACAATATGTAGTACCTGCCGAGAGTTGCCACCTTTAATAAGAAATATAACGTGAAGGAGGATGTGATCTTCTGACCACACCTTGCCTCAGCCCATTATACCCCTTCCCTCTCCCGCCACCCAACGGACCCTGCTCTAACAAACAAACAAAGTTATCATTAATTAAATAAATTGTCACCGTCCGTCATCGAGTGCAGTCGCATTTTTAACGACCTCCGTATTAAATTTTTACAATATTTTTTTACGCCGCGCGCGAGACCCGAAAAAGTTAAAGTCATCATTATGAATTGCAGTGTTACGTCGTGCAATATCAGTAACGATCGCTTCATGTGGAAGTGTGAATTTTGCGACAAGTGTTATCACGCGGCTTGCATAGGTGTTCAACGGCATCAGGAGCAGTTATTATCATTGTACATGATACCCCTTTGCTCCGATTGCCAACATCATCTAAAAACAGGGATCGACACACGCAAAGTGCTTTGCCAACAGGAGCAGATTATGGATTCAATTAAATCTCAAACGGATGCCAATCTTCAAGTAGCTGCTGACCTCAAAGTGCTCAAAAAGCTTAGTACAATAGATGTGTTGTTCGATAATATTGAGGTCCAACTTAAAGAATCGGTGACGAATGTAAACGAAAATACATCGTCGACAGTTGAAAACGCTGTGTCGTCAATATCGCGCGATTTCGAGCATATCTCGGTCAATAAGTCCGATGAGCTCGTGGCTATAAAAAACCATTTAACATCGCTGTTAAATATTTCAATGGAAACCACGAGAAGTCGCATTGCAGAGTACGTGAAGGATCTTACGAATGATTTGACCAGAGAACTGAAAAAAATCTGCAATGAAGTCCAGACCTTGAGCGGCGTAACCATTGACATGGCCGCTCATTGTAATCAACACACTGCTAACGCATCTGTTCAAACGCGTGATGCTTTGAATGAAGTAAAAAACATAGCCAATACAGTTGGTGATATTTTTAATGAAGTAAAACCGCTTGCTAGTGCAATTAACACTTTGGACAGCAATATTAACGCTGCTCGTTGGGCACCAGCGGTGTCACCCCCAGCCTTATGAACGAATTAAATACAGCTGATCGTGACGCACAGGTAGAAAATGAACTCCAAGAAGGATGGCGCACACTAGGGTCGAAACGAATTTGGCGCCCTAACTGGACTGAATATGATTTACGAAGGCAACGTCATGTTCAGCAGCAGAAGGCCAGAGATAAGGCAATAAAGCGAAGGAAAGCAAATAAAAAACAATGGAACAGGAGCACCAATGGTTCCAACAGACATCTTCAACAAGGATTTTCGGGACGTCAGCAAACTAGCTCCAGGAACAATATCAACAACAACATCTGCAGCGGCAACAACACAAATTTCACTAATCGTATCGGTCATCAAAATAGTCACCCAGCAGTTCTTCCAATGGATAGGGATCTACTTGCAGCAGCAAAGGTGGCATTTTCCAGGCCCCCTTCGGTTGAAACCCCGCGTTGGATCGGATTTCAACGTGGTGAGACATTAAACCCATACCCGATGGATCATCAGCTACCGCAACCGCATCCAAGCACATTTACCCCACCGCCTCCAGGAAACTCTTTAACATCGTGCGAAACGTGTGCACAAAGGCATTCATTTTTTCGTCCAAATTAACGCTCTCTGCAGAGGAAGTACCCGACGATTTTATGGATTTGACGAGCACTCAACATGAGGAAGAGGAGGTAATTAGTTTAAATGGTTTAGATAGGTCACATAAATTACAGCACGATAACAACATTAAAAGTAAAGAGGTACTAGTGTATTGCCAGAACTTTAATAGGATGAAAAGTGCCGTTAAAGTTAATGAAATTTATAAGCAGGTGGCTGCATGTAGCTTTCCTGTGATTTTAGGAACTGAAACGAGTTGGGACGCTAGCGTTAACAATGAAGAAGTTTTCGGTGATCGATTCAATGTTTTTAGGGATGATCGCGATAAATTTTTATCTAATAAAAAATGTGGTGGAGGTGTTCTTGTAGCAGTTAGTGTTGATTATAATTGCGAACAAATTGAATCTTGCAAATGTAAAGAATTCGACCATGTTTGGGTCAAATGTCTTATTGGAGAACAAGTTCATATTTTTGTAGCAGTATATTTTCCTCCAGAATATGCGAGAAAAGATTCGTATGAACTATTTTTTAGTATTGCAGGTAATATCATTTCAAAGTTTGAGCCCGAAACAAATGTTCACATATATGGTGATTTTAACCAGAGGGCAGCCAATTTTATTATTGACAATGAAAATGAGTCCCTTTTGATACCGATTGCAGGGGAAAATGAAACGCTCCGTACTCTATTTGACAAAAGTTCTGAAATCGGGCTCAATCAAGTAAATCACGTGAAAAATCAGAATAATTGCTACTTAGATTTAATGTTCACTAATATGACCGACGATTTTTGCGTATCAGAGTCACCTACTCCTCTTTGGAAAAATGAAGTGTTCCACACTGCAATTGAATACTCCATATTCGTGCACGACAAAACCACAATGATAGATAATAATTTATCCGAACCATACTATGATTTTAGTAGGGCTAATTATGTACTTATCAAAGAAAAATTGAATAGTATTGACTGGCAAACTGTACTACGTGATCATGCTGTAGGTCCAGCAGTGGATGCGTTCTACCAAATTTTGTATGATATTTTAGAACAAACAGTGCCCATGAAACAAAAGAGAAAATCTAGTCTCAAATCACCAGTGTGGTATAACAGACTGGTTACTAATCTCAAAAACAGGAAACAAAAAGCTCATAAGGCATACAAGAGAAATAAAACTGATGAAAATCTATCACTTTATCTGGCCATATGCGATCAACTGAGATTAGAATTAAAAATGCATATGAAGAGCATAATACACGGGTAGAGAATAATATTAAGTCAGACCCTAAATCTTTCTTTAGCTATGTTAAAGAAAAACGTAAGTCTAAGAACTTTCCGTCAAAAATGCATCTAGACAACAGGACCGGCAACACAACAAATGACATTAGCAACTTATTCGCTGATTTCTTCCAGGACATCTATACTTCTCATGACGATAATGAGCGTGACTTGCAATATTTCTCATACCTCCCCGAGCCAATGACGGACATTTCAGTTGATAATTTATCTGTCAGGGAAATCTTACATGCGCTTGAAACTTTGGATGCTTCAAAGGGTGCTGGACCAGACGGCTTACCACCTATATTTTTAAAATCTCTTTCAAAGGAGCTAGTTAAACCTTTATTTTGGTTGTTTAATTCGTCATTGGAATCCAGCGTTCTTCCTGCTGTTTGGAAAGAATCTTTTTGATCCCAATTTTTAAAAGTGGAAAAAAATCTGATATTAGAAATTATCGTGGGGTTGCTATATTATCAAGCATCCTGAAACTTTTTGAATCTATCATAAATGATAATATATTTTCGCAGGTGAAGACTTTAATTTCTAATAAACAGCATGGTTTTGTTAAAGGGCGATCAACAGCCACTAATTTGATACAATTTGTTAGTTTTTCTTTGAACGTAATGGACAAAGGAAATTGTGTTGAAGCGCTGTACACCGATTTTAGTAAAGCATTTGACAGAGTTGATATTCCACTGTTGCTTTTTAAATTATCCAAAATGGGATTCAATCCTGGGCTACTGAAATGGATTGAATCTTACTTGACTCAGAGAACGCAAAAAGTAAGATTTGAGGAAAACTTTCAACAATTGTGAACGTTACTTCGGGCGTGCCACAAGGGTCTCATCTTGGTCCATTATTATTTATTTTATTTATCAATGATATAGAACACATTTTGAGCTTTCTTCATGTTTCAATATATGCAGACGACATGAAACTTTTCATGGAGATATGTGAGACATCGGACCTTGAATTATTTCAACACGAAATTGACAATTTCTACATATGGTGTAAGAAAAATTTGTTAGATCTTAATGTAAAAAAATGCAATTCCATTTCGTTTACCAGAAAACACGCAATATTGCAAAACTCTATTAAACTCGGCCAGAAAACTGTTGAAAGATGCAGTCAAATTAGAGACTTAGGTGTTATACTCGATTCTAAATTAACTTTTGCCGAACATTATAATAATATCATTTATAAAGCAAGCAACATGCTTGGGTTTATCAAAAAGGTTTAGCTTGAACTTTAATGATCCATACACCATCAAAACGCTGTACATAACATATGTGAGACCCCTTCTTGAATATTGTAGCATAGTGTGGTCTCCATATCAAGATACACATGCAAGCCGTATAGAGTCAGTTCAAAAACAATTTTTGTTATTTGCCCTACGAAAGTTAGGTTGGACGACTTTACCTATGCCGTCCTATGAGTCACGATGTATGTTGATTAACTTAGATGGGCTTAAAAAAAGAAGAGAATTTGCAATGATAGCTTTCCTGAATGATGTTATTATGCAGAGAGTAAACACACAAGAGATTTTAGAAAATCTTAACTTCTATGCTCCCTCTCGCTTCCTAAGAAATAGACAATTATTTTACATAAACAGTCAAAGAACAAACTATGCAAAGAATGGGCCTTTAAATAGGATGATGTCGTGTTATAATAAGTATTGCGATTTAGTAGATGTGACAATGAATAAAAAAGAGCTTAGGAAAATTTTCTTTTCACGGTTAGGGTAAATTAAGATATAACGAATTAGACTTTAAGTACTATTTGTAAAACAAAACTGGTCTACAAAAGATTGACGCCAAATAAATAAATAATTCTACAATACGAATTTCACGAAGCAGTGGCAAAACATTACTTTCGTATCTCCGCCGTTGACGGTCTATTTTCCAGTAAATTCAACGACAGATTCTGTACGAAATGGCTCTCTAATGGCCATCAGCCGGGGCAAACCGGTGGTCAATGGGAATATAACTCTAAACCGTGGAACTGCGGGCATACCGGAGAGTTGGGAAAAGGTCACCGAAGGCTTGAAAGATTGACAGACAGTGATGAACGATATAAGGGATTCTTTAAGAACTCTCCAGCCGGCTTCACTAATGGGTTATACAAACTGCGCTTTCAGGTTGTCCAGTACTTCGAACTACTGAATACCGGCATGTTGTATTGTTGGGGTCGTTTTTGATATCAAAAATGCCAGTCTGCATTATCACGTTCCCTTGCTTTTGAATCCATTCGAATATTCAACTTGCAGAGGTTCATTAGGTTTGCCATCGTCATTTATTCGACAATTACATTACTTCAACCGATAGAATTTGTTTTTATGTGAACTTCAAACAAAGGATCTACTAAAGGGTGTATTCGATAAAAATGGCACACATATATATACTCATCAAAATTAAACTGATTATCGGATTTTTTTGAAATTTTCAGGGAATGAAGAACTACTAATGAGTTTTGATTTACAATATTTGTTTTATTCAATTTCGTCTCCCATCCCGAATGCCCGCACCTTCCTTTTCACTCCACCCATCAAATTTTGTACAACCGATTTTCCCAGTGTTTTTGTTGTTTTTACCCAAATTTTCTTCAATTCTAGCTCTGTTTTTATAGTTTTGGGATGTTTGCGAAGTTTCGTTTTCATAATTGCCCACAATTTTTCAATTGGACGAAGTTCCGGTGAATTTGGTGGGTTCATATCCTTTGGCACAAAATTGACTCCGTTGGCTCGGTACCACTCCAATACGTTTCGAGCGTAGTGGCAGGATAGTAGATCAGGCCAAAACAGTTGATCCTTTGTGCTTCTTAATGAATGGCAAGAGATGCTTCTTAAGGCACTCTTCCGTGTAAATCGCACCATTTATTGTTCCTAAAGTGATGAAGGGAGCACTTATTTCACCACATCCGCAAATCGCCTGCCAGATTAGAAACTTCTTTGCAAATTTCGATAGTTTCTTCTTTCGAACATCCTCCGGAACATCGAACTTTGACTTGGTAACGAAATATTCTTGCCCAGGAAGTTGACGGAAGTCCGGCCTTGACGTATGTTTCGTCATCCATCACGATGCAACCGGATTTGGTGAGCAGCTTCGTGTAAAGTTTCCGGGCGTGGGTTTTCGCAGTGATGTTTTGTTTTTCATTCCGGTTTGGGGCTTTTTGCACTTTGTAAACATGTAACCCAGCACGCTTCATGGTTTTCTGCACGACTGACACCTTAGACTTTTTAGCGACATCTCGAATTGACTTGTTTGGACGGTTCTTGAATTGTTGTACGACTTTCCTGGCCATTTTACTGTCCATTGGACCACTTTTACGACCACTCCCTTCCTTCCTTTGGACACTCAGACGCTCCTTGAAGGTTCTTATTACACGAGACACAGTTGTATTTGCAATTCCAAGCCTTTTAGCAATACACCGGTGGGACGCCCCTGGATTTTGATTGTGAGTGCACAAAATTTTCTCACGGACAATTTTTTGTTTCGACGACATGACTGGAACTACTGAATGTATAACTATGAAACTTGGCAGATGTAAATAATACACTATGGATAAGATCTACTCAAATTTCTAGGTTTTTTACTCATACGATTCAAAAGTTACAGAAGATTTTCTGTGTGCCATTTTTATCGAATACACCCTTTTTAATCATTTCGGGGCCAACAAGGAGGAGCAGATTTTCGCCAAGACTACGAAAGAGTTGAGAAACATACTAACATCCATTTTTGCATCATCTATAACAAAGGATTTGGACATTTGTACGGGCGTTGAGCATTTTGTTGAAAGCCTAATGAACACAGGATTTGAGGTAAAAAGAAAACACATTTTCAACATCTTTGGTAGATTTTTATCGTTAATCGAAACTAGTCCATTTTTATTAATGCATACGTTAGACTTAATGGAATCATTCAAACTTTGAATATGTTTTATTGCTGAGCTTCTCTTTCTACACTTAAGATAAAATGTTTCTTAGTCCAATACAGGCACCCAATGTAAAATATCTAATAATAAAAGTAATTCGTTGAGATTTGACCTTCAAACATTTTAAGGTGGATATGTATAACAACATGATTGTGAATCGTTTCTTTTCAATAACAATGTCCCGAAAAAACCTGCACGATGAAGTAAACATTAACTCACCTTAGCGGCGTTGGAGCTGTACGGTTCGTCGAACAGCGACCACATCTGCGGCTTCAGATGCTGCCACCAGTTCACCTTCCCCTTATTGTAAGCGTCTTCGAAACCGAACTTTTTCGCTACCTCCTCGTCGGTAGGTTTTTCCGTATCTAAATCTAGCCTATCTAAAACAGCCAATGTTTCTTGCGTATTCCGATGCTGCGGGAGAAAAAAGGGAAAGTAAATTTTGGATTAAAACAGTTGTCTCCGATCGATTTTGGATTGGTTTTTAATGCAAGTATTTCCAACGCAGTAGAATTTAAACCGGTTAGACAATGGTCGCAGATGGCAATTCAGACGATTCATTCGAAAAAGGCCCTTTCACAGCAAGGCAACAGCTGCAAAGGGTTGGAAATCGTTCGTGAGTGGATAGTGCGTAACAATTGTCAACCGATCTCACTTCAAGTGGAGAGGACATTAATCATTTCTAGAAATTTCACAGGCAACTTGGAACGTGGGTCTGGAATTTGTGACATTTCATTGCACAGTGGGGTGTGATTCGGATGTCCCCTGAAATCCTTTTACCAACATCACAATTGCATCTTTGAATATTTATCAGCGAATCGCTTGGCCAGCAGAATTCACGACCTGACAAAAAAAAGGGAAAAAGGTCGCCACATATTGTCCATCATCGTCATTTGAACCTGTTTTGTGTAATTTTCCACTCCTTCACATTCGAAAAAAAACGAAGAAGGTAAAGTCACCTTATGTGAATAGGCAACAACATTCAGATTGGTGCTGTTTTCTTCCATTTACATGTTTGCTTGTTATACACACATTTTTATGTTTGCAACGACTCTTAGCTCGTTAGCTGGGATAAAGACCCCGAAATGGTGACACACCGCACATGTCGGTACGTGCCTCTGCCACTGCTGCTGGCTTTTGTGATGATAGTGCCTGCCATGGGTGGTGCGGAGTAGGTACGTGAAAAGAAAATCGTGTAGCTTGGAAGCCTATTTTCTGAATGGCATTTTCCAGAAAATTTCACCATTATTAAATTATGTATCCCGTGTTGAGTATGGAGCACGGTTTATGTGTCTACAGTCGTGAAGCCATGAGCGCGAGGGCTTCTTAACGAGACTAGTTGAATTGAAGGATGATTGCCTTTAGTCCCACAATGGGACCAATTTCAGCTTGAAGAGCCTGGCAGAGCGGTTTGCGTTATGGAAATTGTAGCATTTACGATTTAGCGGTTTTTTTGGTGGCACAAAACTTACCTGGGTGTACGTCATCCAGCAGCATGGTTCTACTTGATTGGAATCTAAGCCCCAGAAGGATAGTTCCTCCTCAAACAGTGGTCCACAGACGTCGGTCGGGTAGTGCAGTTTTCCCGTTCTGAAAGTGGAGATGTTGAAAAGGGGATCGATTAAAAGGCTGATACAGAAAAATGCACAAATCAATGAATAATTTGAAAGAATTTAAATCAGCGTCAAGACCCGAACAGTTATGTTTTTTCTAGCCCTATGCTCGAAGTTGATGATAATAAGGTATCGAAGTGACATCCACCCCTACCAATTGAAGGATACACCTTCAGATAAGCGTGAGAGATTTTCTTTCTGTGTAAATTTACTACCATACCTCGTTTTGCTTCCATGTATATATTACTGAAAACTAGCAACCCTGTTCAGTTCCGACTATTGAAATTGTTTTTCTAGCAACCACATCGCCATAATAGTCATCGACGTAAAAGCAAAATAAAAAAAAAATCACAACTCTGCGGATGAGAAACCGGTTTCTCTTGGGTTGTTGTTTGTTTTGTTTGCATCTGAATTACTATGGTTTTATTGTTTTAATTTGGATTTGTTGGTGTTTTAATTTGCATTTGAATTACTATGAACAGCTCGATGAAAAGGTAAGCGAAAAAGTATTTACTCTCGTTGCAGATAAAAAGTGGAAAATTCGATGAACTAAAATGGGTTTTTCGCGTGATCTGTATGTTAAACTTAATGTCGTAAGTAGTGCATTGGAAACGCATAGAGATGCGCTATTTAGCGCATAACTTCCGACGTTGCATTTTCGTTCAATTGATCACAAGTGTTCAACCACTGACCCAGTAATGACAAAAAAAAAAACATTCTTTGATTGTTACAGTGACAACGAAAAGGAGGAGTATTTGGGCTCCGAGGATGAAGTTTTAAGAGACGACCCGATTCAGTCAACGGTCCCGATTGTTGCTTGTGCAAACGAGAGAAATATCGGCGAGGGTGACGACGAGAATGCATCTAACCCCGACAAATATGCAACGGTTATTTTCATTACAAACTGGCATGCAGATCACTAAGTGACATTTATGAAAAGTGACAGAAAGTCTGTCAGTTGGCCTGTGGGAATCAATGACGTCTATATAAGGTCTGAGGCAACGCACGAAGCAAAAAATAATGTAAACATTGCTCAGCCGACGAGTGATGACGTAACACTATTGAACTTTCTATTGGTGGGAAAAGGTTCAGATAAAAAAAATCGGTTCAAACGTTTATTATAAATGATGAATTGTGGAAATAAGCATGAAACAAATGCCATTTATTGAGCAGAAGCATTTTCTCCCGATAACATGGAACATTTATAGTGATTTTAACTAAGGTAATTGAATTTTTGCCACACAAACTTTCAAACGCTGAGACTTGACAATCGCGTAGCGATAAAGAGACAATTTTCCATCATCGATAGACTGGAATCGGTTTAAAAATTAAGTTTTATAGCGCATACAATAAAAAATCACAGAGTGAACGAATCAAAATAAATAGCTTTTGTGTAGCGTGCGTAAGGAGTGCAGTGGTATTAGTGTCATGAGCGAATTTTGCTCATTTGTGGCTACTGGGCCAGACATTATATATACGTCATTGTGTTGGAATATGCAACTTTTTTTTTTACGTATTTTGATGTTTGCAATCAATGGTTGGTTCGTTAGTTTAGGTAGTCTGTTTTTTTAAGCTTGTTTCATGATGATTTAGAATGGTGTTGGCTAGCAATCATCATTATTTTATTATATTTTGAAACTGGGTTTTCAATAGTTTCACTGTTCAAAATCCCCTTTCGCAAGCCAAAGCAAGCGAAAACAACTTTTTTTGTGATCTTCTATACAAAAGATCTGATTCAAGCGATATCTGGCATCAATTTACAAAAAATGTCACATTTATTAATGCCAAGTCTAGCATTCCATTTATGTGCATTAGACGACGCAAAAAGTTCCATATTTCTTTCAAACTGTGTAGAACTTGCCTAGAAACATGTCCACAAGTAGAGTTCGAATTGATTGGACACAAGCAGCGATCCAGAATGTGGTTGAACAGGGGAAAAAAGCTTTTGGAGAAGAATGTCCAGAAAACAGTGAAGCACGGAGGAGCCAATATTATGGTTTGCGGATGCTTGTGAAGTTATGCGTGCTGTTGGTGAACTTCCTAGAATCGAATAAATTATCGATGTTTACAAGGAAATTGACATTTTTTGCGAAAATTTGGTGGTTTCCTTGCTGAAAGTTGATCCAGAATATTATTGCATATTTTATCAAGACCCATAGAAGAATATACCCTGAGTTCTACATGATCCAAAGCACATCGCATACAAATCTACTACTTTTTTCCGTAGATCTCGTATAAAACTGTTGAAATGGCCTCCTTAGTATCCGGATTGAAATCCAATCGAAAATCTTTGGTCCATTCCAGATCAACAGGTTGATAAAAGCAACATTACCAAAGAAACAAATCTGTTATTTGATGCATTAAAAGCGAGTCGGTAGAACAATTCCCAACCACACCTTCTGACCCTAGTTGAAAGTATTTCAAGGCGTTTCTAGACAGTTACCAATGCGAAAGAAGGGCACACTACCCGAGCAAATGATTATACCAAATTGATAACAAGTTCTAATACCAGGTTATCATTTTTTTTATCCCTGAATATGTTATCATTCAGGCTGAATAAACAGCCAAAATAACAGAATGAAAAACAAAAAAATACTCGTTGAATATCATAATAATAACTTATTTTGTTATCACTGCGAACAAGTTGATAACAAATCCTGTATTGTAAACAAATTTATTGAAATAGTTTCAAATTATGTTAGCAATTTGAAATAAAATTCTCATGCTAATAACTAAAAAACAATTTTGATTGAAAGCAAAATTTCTTGTTCATATGTGCTGGAAATATTTATAGTTTAACAATTCAACTTATAACCTTTATAAAAAATAGTGTGTTCAAAATGATAACATATGATAACAAAAGTTGCCAATGGTGATAACTAAATGTATTATCCGATAACAGCGGAAATCAAAACGATAACTGGGATTACAGAACCTGTTACTTATATGATATCAGCTTGTTATTTTTCTTTGATAGGGTAAATACTAAAGTTTTTTTTTCAAACTTATTTTCCATCATTTAACTGTCACCTTTTCTCTATTTGCGCCACACAAAAAATGATAAATATACGTTAATGAGTTCGCTTTGGGAAATCTGCTGGTTTTTTGTTTCTTTTTATACGCCTATAGAAGAATATACTCAAAACCTTACATTTTGTACGAATCAAGTTATCCTAAATCCGTACATATAAACGAGATGATAACAAAATGGTAAGTATAATTGGATTGTAAACTTTATTTTTGCCAGTACTATAGCATAGCAAAGCATAGCATAAACCAGGTTGCACAATATCGTAGGTGGTACAAGCCCTGAACTGTTGTTTAGAGGGAGACGCGCCTTCATGAAGTGTCGTTTGCAGTGCATTCGTGTGATTTGTGAGCAACCCGTACCTCTTCGATAAAGGGTGTTCCAACGGACCAGAGCAGTCTTGGCCACGCAACTGATGGGGATAATGAAGGAATGTTAGTCTGACATTTATTTTAGAGAGATGCGCAGAACTCCACGATAAGTGCCTCATAAGTGCCATAGGAATGATGGAGTTATGCTAGTAGGGAGGGTAAGCTCTAGGATACGCTCAGCAAGTGGTTTTGGCAAAATTCATATTTAAATATTCAAGTTGGTGATTAGTTTGTTCGT
Source organism: Aedes japonicus (assembly GCA_034211315.2). NCBI lineage: Eukaryota > Metazoa > Arthropoda > Insecta > Diptera > Culicidae > Aedes > Aedes japonicus. Next base: position 75,176 of record JASCZW010001452.1, read on the forward strand.
TGTCGGTTGCCGCTAACTGCTACCTGTTAATATTGTTCGAAAAATTATTCAAAAACAGCGGTCATGCTGAACATTATTTACAGGATCCATTTGCTCTCCGTTACTCGAGAAAGTTTCCTGAGAATTAAAATGTTAGGAATATGTACACCATTAATTCTGTCTAGTAGCAGGTTAGCGTCAATTGAATACGAAATATTAAACAGCGTTAGTAAATACAAATTGGTAAAACAGTTCAGAATGACGGTTCGTCCTTTTAGTGTTTCGACGTTGTGAGGAACTATTTGCAGACTCTGAATCTGCTTTACAATTTCTATTAAATTTTTGCGATGGTGAAGGAATTCCTGCTTTAGAGTACATTTTGAAATCAATACACGTCTTTTCATATTCCATTCAATATATCAATAGTTAACTGTATTTTTGCCAGTACTATACATCGTAAAAAAATAACTTCTAGAAAAAAGCACTTACAAGATTGTGGCCCCTGTGCCTTCACAATTGTAAATCATGTCCTACTTATAAGAATATTACTAAAACTCTTCATAACGATGCTTTTCACAGCTTGAAAGAGTAGTGCAAATTTTTGTCGAATATCTTGCACATAAATGGACCGACACTAAACATTTACGTTTGGGGCTATCCAAAAGCAACTTAGAGCCACCTAGACTTCTCTGGGAAAAGAGGGGATTTGATCACAATCTACGCTCCATACAAAATTTCAAAAATTGTAGCTAGCATAAAGAACAAAACAATAACTTTAGTAAATACGGTGACCTCTTTCCGCTTCAAGAACTTCCTAAGGACATGTCGGCATTCCATCGGTTAAGTTTTGTAAATTATGTGAGTTTTTTGTTAGCTAGGCATTCTGGAGCACTTCGAAGTAGTTGTCCATATTCGTTACATCGAGTTTGTTCACTTCGTTATCCAGGATTGACTAGAAATTTTTAATTGAGTTCAAATCTGGACTTTGAGGAGGTCATTTCAATGGTTTTATTTTATTGTAACCGGAAAAAAGATTTTTTTTTCGCTGTGTGCTTTGTGTCATTATCGTATTGGCAAATGAAGTTGTTTAACATTCTAAGGATTCATTTATCAAGTCTATAAATGTATAGGAAAAAAGTGACCATCGAATTTTACAAACAAACCATAAACAAAATGTTTATTGTCTCAGAAAAAAAAAATGTTCACACAGATTTTTTGTACAAAACAACAATTACACATATAATTTTCTGCATTGTCAAATGCACATGAATGAAATGATAGATTTGGCATGCGTTCATGAGGTATTTCTCTTAATCTTAAGCCAGACAACGCTTGTATCTAATATGTTGTATGAAAGGTTGCTAGCGATTTAGTTGTTTACCCCTGCTTTGGTTTACAAGTGAACGAAAAGAAATTTTACGCTGTTTTACGTCTGACGAATTTCACGCCAACTCATCTAGTGAATGGCAGCACCCTCTCAGCATCTAATGAAACTTTGTGGGTGCGTCTACTATGTCTTTTCAAGCAACTGTGCATACATTGTTTTTTCAAAATTTATGTAGACTATGATTTGAAAAGGGCTTTAGTTTTTTGAACGATTTTTTTTAAATCAACGGTACTCAAAAAGTGACTTTTAGAAATTTGTCTTAGCATATGAAAATTGTAGAATCGATTATTCCACGCTAGAAAAAAAAATTTAAAGCTTAAATTCAATTTGCAAAATAAAGACTATCTAAGAATTGGTCGAAATTTGTTTTCAATAAAGACAATGTAATTGTTTAAAAGTTTGCCAAACATTGCAAGATGGGCAGTTTTAAAGAAAACACATTTATCTCGCAACAAATTTTTCATGTCAACAAAACTCAAAAAGTAAAAGACTTACAAAAAAGTGATGTCCCTAGTAGCACACATGTTGCCATTCAGTTGAGATAACATAAATATGACTTGCTAAGTTTTAATCAAGTAACTACAACTAATTATGATCGTAGTAGCTACTTGGGGTATGGGTGACTCTTAGAAAGTGACTATCTTAGAATTGAACGAAATTTTTCCTTAATAAAGGCAATATAATTGTCTAAAAGTTCGCCATTCATTGCAAGGCACTTTTAAGGAAAAAAAGTTTTTCTCACAACATATTTTTCATGTCCTATTTTTACCGTGCATCATGCAAACTCGTCTATTATTCAACACCCGTATAGTGATAAAGAATTCAATGTATTGTACATTTGGTAAAGAACAATAATCTTGTAGACTACAGTAATGTCCATATCCTCAGGGTGGTAGAGAGAGATTTTATTTGCTACACACACTCTTCCTGCCTCAACGAGAACTCTTCTCTCTTGTTAATATTCACCCCCGAGTAGCGCATGTGAGTGGAAAAAATGGTTCTTATTCACACTACACTCGATCGCTCCAAAGTGAGAAGAAGAGCTTTCAAATTCACAGAAACGAATGCAGATAAATTGACTGACGGGTGCGCCCCAGTGAGCTCCCTGGAGAGGGCTCTTCTGCTAATATATAATAGTGATTGCAAATCCGCTTTGTTTCTACATAATAAAAGAAGAAAGAAGAATGTTTCTTCTCGCTTCCTTTTTCCTGACATTTTCTACAACTCCAACGAAGTTTTCACTTTGAATCGCACAAGCGAATCACAGAAAGAACACTGGCGCGTCCTCGCACAAGTGTACGCGGTAGTGATCACAGGCGAGAGCACGTGGGCGAAAACACATGAGAGCACGTGATAGCGGTCGTTTAAAAGAAAGAGTGATTCACTCACTCCAAGCAATCCCATCACTGGCGCGCACTTTCACTCTGCATATTTATCACCGAATAAAATAGCACTTTGTTTTATCTGCGGTGAGTTATGGTTGTATCCTCTGTGGAGGTACAAATCTTACGCGCCAGCGTAGCATTAGTGCGAAATGCCATCTCTGCTAGACTAACATTTGAAAAGGGTCAAAAACATTAAATTTCCCTTGACATCAGTAAAACAAAACCAAAGGTGTACGTTGAGGTACAAGTCATTCATAACTGCTTGTTCGGATATTCCTATTTTTAGAGGCGATTCAAATATGGCTTCGTATATCTTTGGGTGGGAGGTAAGGAGCGGATGGAATGTCAAGATTTGTTACAGAATGTGTAAAAAGTATGGAAAAAATTGTGATAGAGGAGGGCTGATAAATCTAAAAGAATAGTGAACAGCTAAGTTAAACAATTTTATAAAAGTCAACCTTGCATCACTTTTTTAAATTAAAAAAAAAACGATCAAAAAACTTAAGCCCTTCTTGGTAGTCTAGATAAATTTTGAAAAAAAAACCCAAAAAATGCAACACAAAGTTGCTTGAAAAGGCATAGTCTATCCATCCACAAAGTTTCATTGGATTCTTAGAGGATGCTGCCAATCACGAAGACGAGTTGGCGTGAAATTCGTCGTTTGTTAAAATTCATAATTTTATTCTGCGTAAGGTGGGCTTTTCTTTTATCATTCAGCATTTCATCGAAGTTACGAAACATTTACCAACATAAATGTATTTAATATACCTATTTTGTTACGAAGGTGGTGTTATGGTGAACATTATCTCTAGGACAAATTCGAGGAAGATTCTTATGTTCTACACATAAAAAAATAATGATTATCAACAGGCGCGTAAAATTTTCCATCGTTTACTTCCAAACATAAGCAAGCGTAAACTACGACGTAGTTTGCAATCTTGGGAAGGAAGGAACATATCTTAGTGCTTCTTACATTTCATGTCTTGTGTAAAGTGACAACACTTGGATTTCACCACCGAAGATGAGCTTGGAATAAGGAAAACATTGTTATTTTTCGTTTATGTAAATTCTCATTTTCTATTTGATGTTCTATAGTTTGAATTGGTATTGACTAGGATTCTGATGCATGGTTTTCTTTTCAATTAATCTGGTTTTGACTGATAAAGATTCATTGCCAACAAAACAAGCAATGGCAACTGTAATAAAAACTAGCTGAACCGGTTGCGAGTGTTACTACGTTTGTAACTAAATAAGTACAAATTTAATCTACTTATCTACTTACTTTTTCTTATGTTTGGCTTCGATTGTAGAGTTTTTTTTTATTTGTTGTTTCTATTCTTGTTTGTGTTTAAAATTCAACTCTCGGATCGGTAGTTTCTACCGTGGTTTTTCTTTCTGTGTAGAAGTATTTCATAGACAAAATTTTCATCGTCAAACTACGCCGTATTCTGCCAGTTTTAACGTAACCTTAGATTAACTTCTTGTACATAATGTAGCACTGAGGGTAGCTGAGCACTGAGGGGTTCAAACTTCTATCAGATCATGCTTCTTACCCGAGACATATATATTTTGTGGGTTCGTTCAATGAGCATTACCATGTTTATTTGAAATTTGTCTTTCATTTGTGTGAGAGCCCCCTCCTCCCCCTGGGGTAGGAGGAGAGTCAAAGAGGGAGGGGTCTCAAAGCCGCATAGAAAAAAGTCATGCCACCAAAAACCCCCACATACCAAATTTGGTTCCATTCGCTTGATTAGCTCTCGAGTTATGCAGAAATTTATGTTTCATTTGTGTGAGAGCTCCCCTTACGGGAGGGGTCTTGAATCATCATAAAAACCTTCCTCCGCCCTAAAAATCCCTGCATACACATTTTCACGCTGATTGGGTCAGTAGTTTCCGAGTTTATAAGGGTCAGACAGACAGAAATTCATTTTTAAATATACAGAAATCCTAATTTCCGCCAAATCTAGCATTTCCTTCTTGTGCCGTAACGCAGGTAACGCAAACAATTAAATCTAAAGTACTTCTTCAAAAAGACGTAAGTAACATTTGGACGAAAATGAGAAAATCAGCATTGACATTTTTTGAATATATTTTTATTCCTATTTGAAAACCAGACATGTTTATCTCAATTAAATTTCACTGAATGACACATTGGTAGAAGATATTACATCACTGTGCTTAAAAATTACACTAGGAGTAAAAATTTAAGTTTCATATAGAAAAATGTTTCTTACAACGGTCTGCAATAGAAAAAGATAATACGTCATTTTGATAAATCAGTATGATAAATGGCATGTTACTTGCGTCAAAATGATATGTCAATCTGCGAATGACAATGTTGATACGTCGAAATGTTATGATACGTAAAGTTGTCATATATCATACAGATACGTCGAAATTATCAAAATGACGTATTAGTTTTTTCTGCTACAAAACGGTGTGAAAATATCTTTGCTAAAAAAATCAATTTTTACTAGAAAAATCTAAATTTTTAACCTTGTGGTATAAAGCCTTTTAGTTACGCTTCGTTAAGGGGCATTCAAATGATATAACAATGATTCGCAAGGTTCTTTTCAACACAAATGGCGTATGTACATTATTCCCAAAAAGTGCAAAACTGATTTTACACAGTTTTTTAAAAAGTGAGTAAAAACATTAACAAATAATCCATTAGAAAGTTCATCAATGATGGGCATATATACATGATTTTTTAAGAACATGCCATGAACAACGCGTTTGTTTACATTTTGTGACTTAAGTCCGTTTGAAAAAGTACTCGAGAAATGTTTCTTTCAAACTGTATACAAAGCAAAATGAGCAAAACTTTATAGTGGGCTTTTGCTGAATATTGTTTATACATTCTTTTTATATTTTTCTTATAATCAAGAAAGTTCTGGTACGCTATTATACAAAGAAAAAAATCGCAAAGTGAAATATAAGTTTAACAATCATATTGCAACCTTAAGCCCGTGAGTGAAAAGAATATATTTTCAAATTAAGCATGCTTTTCTCATCACTTATCCAACGTAACAAACACCGAATGGTATACGTAAAGTACCGTTCAACAACATAAGATTTTTTATGTGATTACCCTGCCACCTGGTGGTGAATCAACCTATGAATGCATTGCCAATCGTAGCAACTCTGTTATGTTGACAGCGTTATCAGTTGATTTGCAGCATTTATGTAAAAAATAGTCAAGCAACTACACTCGATGGTTTGTTCGAATTGCCAGCTGCACTCCGGAGCGAAGAAGTTGGACATTGTGAGGCACGTCTTGTCCCCCGAATATTGCCGATTTTACAACAGCCAATATAGCCGGCATTTACAACATACTCTCCTTTTTAGAGGAAGGTGAGAGAGTCGAAAGGAAGCCTGATTTCGGCTGCCAGATAGCTCTCCGCGACTGTAAAGTCAGTGACATAACTGCAAATTTGACGTAGGACTACTTGTTGATGTGAAGAAATTGATGTTATCGAAAATTTCTACTATATTTTATTCAGTCTATTAAACTATGACACCTTTGCTATTAGTGTGAGGCTTTACTATTGATCCTCCACGAAAATTTATAGATATTGCAGGGTTGTTACGGCAGCGCGGATTTCGCAAATTTCGCGGATTTCGCGATTTTCGCGGATTTTGTGCGGATTTGATCATAAAATTCGTTCTGGCGCGGATTTGGCGCGGATTCGTTCAACACCATATTGATATACCCACACAGAAACAAAAGCGTTCACGAAAACGAAAACGGACCGTGAACTACTTCACGTTTTCAGGATTTTTACCTTAAAACGTGATTTAGTTAATGATTACGTGATTCGGTTCACGGTGTATTTTTGCTTGTTCTCGAATTCATGACTGCAGTTCACGGATCCGGGCACAGATTTTTTTCCGTGCAGAATGAGTTAAATGAATTAACAAATTGAGTAAACCAGAGCGTGTTTGTTTTCAATGTCAGGATAATGTAAAAAGCAGGCTGTCAAAATTGCCGCCTTTGAGTGCTGTGTAGCCAACACAAAAACAAAATTGGTCACTATGATGTCAAGAGTTTACGATCCAAAACAGATAACGGAAGCCATCAACAACAAAATGCTAATGGAAGAACATTTTCTTAAGGATACGGATGTAATTATTTACAAATCCATTCTTGACGCTACAGGAAATCAACTTAAAACATCTCATTTCAATAAGCATTGTAAAGACCACACTAAGGCTTTCGTCTCGTATTTGTTTTCCAAAGATGTTCCGAATGAATTTGTTAGACTAGTCAGCAACTTCAAGGTTGGAAGGATCATAAATAAGGATTCCATCAAAGAAATCGTCCACTTAGTAGATGTTATTGATTTTAAATTAGACAAATCTAAAATTCACGAAGAACTAGTACTTGCAAGTGTCAAGTTGTCAACTAAAACGGTTGAATCAGAAACAGATTTGGAAGTACTTGATTTTTTATTTCAGGACGATAGTTTCTCTGAAATGAGAACATTGCTCATTATTGTAACTTCCGTATCTCATTCTAATGCAGAGGTCGAAAGAAAATTTTCACTATCTAAGCATGTGTGTACCGGAAAACCGAACTAGGCTCAGTGAACAGCAATTCAATAATCGTAAAAATATTTTGGGTGGCATGCATTTTTTTGAGAATGATATAACCAGATTTGTTGTTTCAAAGGACTTGATTTTAAAGGCGAAATTTGCGAGGCAATCTTACGAATCCAAACAGAAACAAAAGAAAGATTTTGAATTAGTGGAGGCACAAAAAAATTAGGAAAAAGCAAAGAAGGAAGCAAGGCACCAGATCAAAAAGCAAGAAGAAGTTGTAGGAATGAAAAAGAAAGGTTAAAGAAGATATTTTTAATTTGATGGAAAAAGAAATCAGAGCTATGACATCCAATAATCCAGAAACATTATTCCTGAAAGTTCTTTTGAAACAAAAAGATAACATCCAGCAGGAGGAACAATCAGAAAGGGAAAAATTAGCTCATATGAAGGCTATTGAGAACAATTAAATGTTATGACGTATATGTTAAATAAATACGTACCTATCTTGATACACCATTGACAAAATATGGATCATTCTCTTTGACATACTTTACATATCGGTTGTGTTCGAGTGCTTTCATCACTAGACCTTGGACTTGGCCAGCGTGGATCACATCTTGGGTGATCGGTTGTTTTTGTCTGGACATTTTTATTAAGTTGGTTATCGGTCAATTTATTTGACTTAGCTCATCGTGACTTATGTTGCCCTCTTTACAGGTTTTATTTCACACTGAAGTTTTCAATTACATTCCTGTTTTGAACAATGCATCTAATTGGCTCAAAAACGCAGACAATCTTATTGTGGGGAACGGTTTTAGCTCCACCGAGACCCTATTCCAAGCTCTGGGTTTTTCTGAAGGAAATTAATCAAAAATCTACTTTTATTATTTGTAGCATACTGCCAAAAATGAGTGATGCATGTTATTGTTTACCCCTTGTTTGAAATAGGTTCGCCTACTGATGAAGCCGTTCCCCATCCTATATATTTGATGCTTGATAAGTTATAGAACATTCGTGTGTGGATTGGATTTGAAGGCGCGGATTTAATTTTGAACTCGCGCGGATTTGGCGCGGATTTGATTTTGAACTCGCGCGGATTTGGCGCGGATTTGATTTTGAACTCGCGCGGATTTGGCGCGGATTTATTTTCAGACTTCTCGTAACAACCCTGATATTGCAGTTCGGGTTGAATTCACTGTTAATAATATTTTGTTTGTTGAATGTTCAACGTGCTTGTAAGTGTTAAATGGATCCTGTGTTTACATGTACATTGAACATAGAGCGAATCAACACGAACGACTTAACCTAACACCCAGTGGACAAGTATAAACATTTATGTTTCACGAAAAGTTCCAATTGGCTAGAACGGGAATCAAACCCTCTACTTCATAGTAATCACTTGAGCGACGGGTGACGCCGCTAACCATTAGACCACGAAGATGACGTGGGCGATTGATTTCCCCATTTTCTCCGGGACGCGGCTTTTTAAGCAACACTATGATCAACCGCTGCGTGGTAATGAAAATTTCGAGCGCAAGAGAAATTTCAAGCAAACATACTCTTCTTTAGTTGGCAAATTGGTCGTCTTGAAGACGACGGATTTTAGTTGTTCACAGAGGGAACATGGTTCGCGATTGAAATTTTCTTCTGTCTTCTTGGGCTGCAGGATGGCCAGCTGGAGGTTGGCCAGCTGCAGGTGACGTGGGATGATTCTGGTCTTCCTATTTTCAAGGGGCGGCGACTTCTACCAACGTGCTCCGGTTGGACGTCCCCACATGTTTCATAATCGCTGGCACGGCTACTGTGGAAGTATGAACCAATCAGAGTGTGGCGCAATTATGATGTCATTTTCGACCAATAGCTTTGTGCGTTCAGAAATTTTTCTTTTAAGTACTTTTTAATTTGTTTAAAAAAATATAATGAATTAAGTTAGCATCAGGGATTTATCTTTGATGCTCTACATTTCGAATGAAATACTTATTGTAAAGTTTCTATGGGCCAGATAGAAGATATTATGGTTCAAAATCTCCAAACCTGCGTAATGCTTTCGATTTCAGAAATTCGAGAACGGCGTCCCTATACAGAAAAAGAAAAGAGAGACGTACGTCCTACGTCAAACATATTTAAAATTTTGTATTTCCAATAGTAATTTTCCTGCATAAACTTCAAAGTGCGAGTGTAGTATAAGTTCGCAACCAACTGAGCTCGTATTATAGGAGGGTGATCAAGACGAAATATGCAATCGTTTGAGTCGGTGGAGCTGAATCGATACTTTAATCCACCATACTATGGTATATATTTGTAAGGCACTAACATTTTCCTTGACTAGGCACTTACTGGGGAACATTGATGATTCAAAACAGAGCTTCGAGTATTTATTGATAAATTATCTGATTTCGATTATCAAAATAACCTTATTTCCAGCCACTGACAAATAATCCCAAAATCAAAACAACACATCCCAACACTATTTGAAATTTTCACCCGTTTCCCAATCTGAACAAATGCCAGAAAATGCAAAATTCTACCATCAATAAGTAATAGCTTCCCGATAAATATTGATGTTGAAGCCATTGACATAAACTTCATCAGCTCAGATTGCTCTCAACGCCAATGCATTGCAATGGTGGCGTGGGTGGCAACTCGTGTTTTGCTCGTTCCAGCCCCCAACCAATGGAAAATATAACACCGAAAAACAAATGATGACAGTCCCGACGCAATAATGTGCACAGTTCTTTATACAGCCGACCAGGTTCGAAAAATCATCACAGTGGAAGGAGGAGCAGAAAAAAAAAGCAGAAAATCAAGCGAACTCATTCATTATGAGGGGGGTCCCGAACAATACCCTTTTCGCTGAACGCAGCCGTTTTCGGAAATTGTAGGAGATTTCTCTTCATATTTCCTTCTTTATTTTTCATCCCCGTGAAAAAGTCGGCATTACCGGTTTGCTTCCGAGGGCACAAGTGGCTCGTTGCCAATTTTCATTTTTATGATTATATTTATTTCGGCTATTTCGGCTGTTTCGTTTTTTGCCAATTTGGCTCCGTATTCAAACAACCGCCAAAGCTGTCACTCTTGGCTATTGTTGTTTGTTGTTGCCGAGTTGTATTAATGATATTGATGCAATCGTTGTGTGGTGAACGATGGCTGATTTTCGATTGCTTTTGCATAACAATAATGATCGGGGAAGTGAAGGTAGTGTTGAAAATTTGATGTTGAAAATCGTGTTTTGTTTTCATAATTTTTGACAATGAGAACTAGGAGATTGAGGGGTGTGACATAAACTGACAGCTAGAGAGACGCTAATACGAGTGCACGCGAGGAAATTCGTCACGACACTGTATTGAATTGATTCTATTGTTTTGAAAATAGATTGGCAAACCTGATGAGTTTGGAATGATTTATTCGAACTAGGTGGCAGAGAGCAACATATCTACAATAGTTGTCTGAGAATAATGTTTCATACTGTATCTTTTAACTAAAAGTATAGGTTAACGATTCCCATATTTATTTCATGTTCCAATATTTATCCAATCATGAATTAAGTGATTGGATAGTGAATCAATTGATTTCTTTTCGTTTGCTGTTTGCTGACAAACTGTTTCACTCACTCATCAATCCTTTGATTTTGAGTACAAGTGATGAGATTAATCTCTTCCCGACAACGATTTCAAATTCGACATAAACTTGATTGTTTAATATTAATCACCAGTTGACCCATGATCGTATTCATAGAAAATTGAAAACTCCAAAGTAAAAGGACAAAGCTATAATACTATGCCATCTTGCATGCATTCATTTAAATACAATCTGCATTCGCCCCTTTCGCATCAGCCACATATGCTAACGAAACTAAAACCATCCTTTTAAGCCACCCATTTCGAACCAACCAACGTACGAGCATTGGGATTTGCCGGCAGGCTTTCATCCTCACCGTATGCTCTGTCCCGAAACCTGATGGATGGAATTTGGAATTGGAAAACACAACACACACACGCACAGATCCTGATTGTTCTTGGCTTGAGCGAAAACTCCTACGAGCTGTCATAACCATCTGGAAATCCTATTTCACTGTTATCCAGATTGCTGCTGTAATGGGGTGACCATCAGTACGTGTTCGACGCACAGCTGTGGTGAATGGAAATCCGTTCATCTTAGGGTTCGTGCAGATATTACGTAACGGGCCGAAGTAGCGATATAAGGGGTTTTTATTAAAAATATCTTCACCAAGTTCGACGAGGAAACTCCGTTTATCTTTAAGTTTTAAAAACTACAAGGTGAAAGCCCATTGTGTTGTTCGGAATGATGACGTAGGACTACGCAACTAAAAGTTAGTCATGCAGATTGTAAAATGCAATATTCTTTGAATTAATTCTTTCAGGCACAAAATTTCCCAGGCGTTATTATACAAGCAATTTGGTGTATTCTGATTGAATTTGTGCTCAATAACATAAAGATGATTGAAAAAAGTAGGATACATATTTTTTTAGATGTTTTAGGTCGTTAAAACTGTCCTGGAGTTCAGAACTTGAAATCCGCATTTGTAGCCGCTTTAGCCGCTTTACAATGTTTTGATATATATTCATACATATTCAATTCATGCCCTCCAAGACCAATAGACATTATGAGATAATATTGGGATATTCATGTCACACACTTTAATAACACCGAGCTCGGTTCAATTTTCTACCGAGTCACATCGGTTATCAGCAAGAAACCGAATAAATCGTTTATATAGACTTTTTTCGAGTGTATTTTTTAAGTCAAACACGAGTTGCGGTTACGATATAACATATTTGATAGAAACAAATGAAAGATGAACCGAACAGTACGGCAAAGTAGGGGTATTAAATATTTCGGTACACGAAAACCGAGAAAACTCGGTAATCTGAACCGAGCATTCGCTGAACATTCTTAAACGTCAAACACTTCTCTTCGAGACCATTCCGCGACGGCTATGTCTACCGAAAAACTCGGTTATTTTAGCTGACTCGGTTTGGCCTGAAAAATCGTCAGCCATTTTACTTGCGTGTGCGCAAAGAATGCCTGTTTACGAAAATTCTCCGAACTGTGTTCATTGTCAGGTGAAAATGGAAATTATTATTGAAAGACTACAACAGGAGGATGTACGTTTAGTAATATATGAGGATTGTTTGCATCAATAAACAATGCTACTGACAAAACTGGTTTTATTACTATGAAATTCGAAGCTATTTCAATCAAAACTCCAGCTCTGCTATAAAGAACCGACATCTGTAACTGCAACAAAAAAGTAGGTTTGTTTGACAGCGTTCGGTAATATTTGAGTTAACCGATGTTCGGTTATTGCCGATTGCATTTATTTTTGTCAAACGAGAACTTCATTGTTCCAATTTGAACCGAACAAACAACCGAGCGTTCAGCAGATGAAATCTCGGTTGAAATTCAACCAAGTTCGGTTTTTTTTCTCAGTGTGCAAACAAACTAACATAACTTTGTATAGCCCATAAAGCTACTACTACAATTGTAGATCTAATTTTTTCAATTATGATGTCTGTGGACGTTACAGAAAATTCATTGAAATGTTTGAATAGTTTTCGTAGCTTTGTATAGCCCAAGAGGTGGCCTACTGTATATCTTAGGTTCTGAACTCAAGTCAGTTTTTATGATCCTTAACATCCCAAGATAATCTGATAATGACTGGTGACCTTACAAAAGATTCACTGAATGTGTTTTCATAGGTTATTAAACTAATGTTACGACTGTAGATCCTAACATCTAGACTCAAGAGAAGTTTTGGTGTATAAGAACATCCCAAATTATGAGGACTTCAAATGGTGAGTTGACAACTTGGCAGGAGGGTGCGACTGACCTCCGGTCCTCACAAGTTCCTACCTCACGCCTCCACGAGTCATATGATCACAAAAGACTGCCAGCTGAAACATGGAGACGCTGGTTGGCGTAGCCTGGGCCATGTTGCCAATCTGACAATAGCAAAGTGAGAGAGTGCGACTAGTAAATCATAGCATAATTTTCCATTATCATATCTTTTATGTCTACCAGGTCATCAGGTTTTATAAAACAATTTAAAATTTAAAATTCATTTTTTTTTCTCATGTCATACATTGTCTAAATTTTCTGGTTCATAATGGATGCGGAAGTTTGTCTACAATTGCAACAAAACAGCAGTCGGCACAGATGTAATTATCAGTTCATATTATAATATCTCTTGACTTTATATATTAAGGAGTGTATCGATAATAAGCTATCAACAAACTTTCTTTCAAATTATGTTGAAAACCGATATTTTATTTATACAAAAAATTGATCCTTTATTGTACGAGGTTAAACTTGAACATAATGAAGACTGGATGAAATTTAAGTTATTCCTTCACGAATTTTCGAACTTTGGATCGAATGCTCTTCATCAAGTTCCGGACAAGTGTTGCATCGCATTTTTCTCAACGAAATCCATACCCTTTTCCGCAAGCCAATTGAGAGTGGTTTTGGCATAGTGGGCCGACGCTAAATCCGGCCAAAACAGTGGAGGTGTACTATGCTTTTTACATAAAGGCAACAATCTCTTCTGGAGACACTCAGATCGATAGATTTCCGCATTTATAGTTCCGGTAGTGTAAAAAATGGTTGACTTCAAACCACAGGAACATATTGCTTGCCATACCAGTACCTTTCGACCGAATTTCTCCACTTGAATCGACCTGTCCGCATCGCTCACATCCTCCCCAACGACGGCAGTAAAGTATTGTGGACAAGGAAGGGGTTTTGAGTCCTTCTTTACATAGGTCTCATCGTCAATCAAAACGCATGCATCCGGACGCTGCAAAACACGCGAACACAATTTCCGGGCCCTTGTTGCTGCTCGCTTCTTCTGTTCTGCACTTTGTTTCGAGATTTTCTGCTTCTTGTAGGTCTTCAGGTGGTTTCGCTTCTTGATACGCTGAATCATTCCGACACTCGTTCCTGTTTTTTTGGCCAAATCACGTATTGACATTGATTTGTTCTTCATGATTAGAGATACCACTTTCTGCTCCAGTTTCGGGTTGGAAGAACCGGGTTTTCTGCCGCTTCCTGGTAGCTCATCCAAAGAGTAGTGTTCCCCAAACTTATTAATGATGGTTTTAACACTCGCATGATGAATTCCAAACCGCTTCGCCAATTTTTGCATAGTAATACCCTTCTCATTTAGCCATGTGTCCAGAACCTTAATTTTCACTTCCTTTACAATACGCGATATTTTGAAAACGCAGAATTTGATCCGCACAAACAAGAAAACAAAAGAAAGCTGACAGTCAAACGCACAGCATGCAGTGTTCAGAGCATAAAAAACCATCACAAATACATGCGTACAACGCAAATGTATGTGGATAGCTTATATTCGATACACTCCTTATTGCTAAGAAAAGGAAATAAGAATTCATAAAAATCATCTGTAATCATCTGACTGTATACTCTGAGATGATGTAAACAAAACAGTGGTTCGCGAGTAACAACTGTAATATGTTAAAAAGCTAGACGGAATGGGTCATTATTTTCAATAACATTGAAGAAATATGCAGTTCTTTCGAAAGATACCTCCTTTTGATTCTTTTCACATGGGCCTTTTATCACGATACATATTCCTGAATCCAAAAGTTAACTTCTGAATCAAGCGTTTGCCAGGTTTATTATTCTTTTGTGAGATTGTTCCGTTTTTCAAACATGAGCACTTCTTTGGAATTTCACTGATCAATGAATGAAACAAATCGGCCAAACGGAAATTCGGCCAAATGGAAATTCGACCAAATGTCCATTCGGCCAAACATCTTTATGACAAACGTCCATTCGGCCAAACATCCCTATGCCAAATGTCTGTTTGCTAACCGTCTTAAGGCCAAACGGGGTATACCCAACTAACATTTTTAGTTGCCTAAGCCGAAGTTAAGAACTTATAAGCTGTTTTATAATTGTTAAAAGCAAGTGAAGCTGAATAAGCTATAAGCAGAATTAAAAAATCGATGCAGTACTTATGCTTAATGTAACACAGCTTTTTACACAACATTTAGCTTTAGGTTGCATACTTTGAAAAAAAATCTCTTATGCGAACAATGTTTGTCTGCATTTACACAGCTTGTTTATGTAGCTAAGAAATTAGTCGGTTAAGCTTTTGAATTATCATTCTGTGTTCTCTTACACAGTTTTATTTGTTGGCTTTATAATAGCTTTTCAAAAGCCTTTATATAAGAAATACATTAGCCGCTATACAGCTTAGTGATTATAGCTGTATAAAATGTTGTATAAGTACATTGAGCGAACATATCGAAAAGATTTCATTCGAATATAGTATGGAAATTTGCCAGAAGACATTATTGCAAATTTTATACGATTCCCTTATGGAAAGAAATCATATGACGATCGTTAGAATATTTTTCTCACATGAAAAAAAAAAAAGTTGCTATCGGGATGCGAACCATGCACCTTGGCATCCAGAGCCGAGCCACAATCCCACGAGACTATACACGCTTGATAAGTGAAGTCAATTGAAAGCGTAGAAGAGGCATGCTTTTATCGACCAATGCAACGATAATCTTTTAATACGATCTCTTAGGGCTTTGTGGTTAATAGTTCTGATCGTAGGGATAATTTCCTGAGTGTAGTTGCGGCACAGAGTATGGAGCATATATGCAGTTATTTATATGGAGTTCTTGAGCTTGAGCTCTTGAGTTGAGTCTTAGCTGTCAAACTAAATAAAAGGAATACTGTCCATTTTATTGAGCAGAGCATTCAGATTTCAAAATATTTTGAAGGATGTTTAAAAAAATTAAGAAAAGCAGTACTTACTATTGAAAACGAAATCTGAGAAGGTATGAAGCTTATTTGAGGAGTTCATATTCGGAGATTCGCGCAATTAACAGTGCTGTCGAAAATTGCTTTCAAATAAACAATATAAATTCCACTGAGCAGAAGTTCAGGAGTTCAATTCCCGGTCTTAGTGGATTTTTTTTATCACCGGGAATTCATTAATATAGCAATGATAAATATAGCAATCTATAACAACAGTTATAAATGAAACTGATATTAATGTAGTTTAAAGAAATTATAACAAATGAATCCAAGCGCGGCACAGCTAACAACGTAAATTGGATGGTGATCATGTTTAGATTATAAGAATCTCGGTAACACTGATTTTCAAAACAGTACAAACCGGTTCGTAAAGAGCTTCAGCAATTATTGTTGTTCACCATTATTAGAACTAAAATATGTTTTGAGCACTTTGAATACGGGTACTGGAATTCCTCACCGCTGATATGGATCTGAGGATACAGTCACCGTTCTTAAGGTGAAGGTGCAGAGTTCAAATCTGGTAAGTACACGGGTAGGTGATATATAAATATATACCATATATAAACATTATAATACAAAGTTCATTTAGTTAAATGTTAATTACGCATTACAACGATAAAACAACACCATTGCCGTAATACCGTCCACGAGTATTGTAAACAGTGTTTGACATACATATTTTTTCGATTGCTGTATAGTGACTATGTTTAAGCGTTTATATCAACGTGTTAAGACTACCAATAAAAAGCTGTTTGCCACAGTTCTAAAAATAGAAATTGCGATGAACAAATAGATATGCTGAATATGCGTTTCAAAAGAACAGTTACGTAATAAGTTGTATAATTTTTGGATAAAAGCTTCCTAGGCTATAAACCGATTACATATTCTGCTTGACATTTTTTTCATTTTCATGAAGCTGGGTAGATTCGCCAGATTTGCTTGTGAAAATATTGGTTGGGCGCTTGTGCAACCACTACTTAACCGTTACTCAGTTTAAAGTTGTATACGTATTGCCTATGAAGCGTTTATCTAATTAAAAATGTTACTTGGGTAATCCTTCTAGATCGTCATGAAATTTTACTTGTTAATTGTTTACATCCAAATAAACGCGTACGTCCCCAACCCCTCTGAGACAGATAATTTAAAATGTAAAATTGATGATACTCCATCGTTAGCTATCGGATTTTGATGCGATTTTTTTTTGCAATAGATTACAATATTATCTTTGTGTATAGATCTGCACAAGTTATTCTGAAAACGTCCGTAGTTTCGGATTCCAAGGTGGGAGTACTGGGGTATGTACCAGTCCAGGGATGGTAAACAAAATACTTTTATATGCGAAACAGGGCATGCGGCATATTAAACTTCATGATTTTTGCAGAGCTAGGCCATCAGAAGACATTTTGAGGATTTCTGACTATACGGGCCACTGAAAGAGGCCCTGCAGGATACGAATTCCACTGACCATCTTCAAATCTTTTCCAAAACCTGGCTTGTGACATATCAAACCGAATGTTTTCTTCGGAGGACATTCCAAGGGTGTCTGACCATATTGGCCACCTAGGGTGACCCTCCAGAGTCCAAATTCTTCCGGAAAAGTGTCCATATTCAAATTGAAACACCAAACATCATGATTTTGCAAAACTACGTAATGAAAAGACGTTTTTATGATGTCTGATAATACTGTCCACTTGGGGAGGCCCTGCGGAATCCGAGTTCCTCCGGAAAAGTGGCCATATTTATATCTTTTCCAAAACCTGTCTTGCGACATATCAAACTTCATGATTTTGGATAACTTTATTTTCGGAGGACTTTCTGAGGGTGTCTGACCATACTGGCCACTTGGGGAAGACCTGCGGGATCCGAGTTCCTCCAAGAAAGTGGCCGTCTTCAAATCTTTCTTTGGAGGACATTCTGAGGATTCCCGACTGTACTAGCCACTTAGGGAGATTCTGCGACATCTAAATTCTTCCGGGAAAAAGGCCATATTCAAATCATTACCAAAACCTGGCTTGCAACATACTAAACTTCATGATTGTGCAAAACTTAGTCTTCAGAGGACATTCTAAGGGTGTCTGACCATACTGGCCACTTGGAGTGACCCTACGGGATCCGAGTTCTCCCGGAAAAGTCTACAAATTAAAATTGTTACCAAAACCTGACTTGCGACATATCAAACCTTATGATTTGGAGGACATTCATTGAACATCTAACCATATATCTTACCAAATCGTGATTAATCATGACACGATTTCAATCCGGCTTTAGACTTCACTCAATATTACTCTCAAATAATGTAGGAGTGAAGGCCTTAATATAAACCCTTCTAAACCGGTTATTTTTCCTCTCACAAAATCTAAAAAAAAAACTTACTCTTACACAGCCTTCATTGGATCGATATCAATTTCGGTTCTCGGTAGAAATTAAATACCTTGGTATTACTTTGGACAAAAAGGTTAACTGGAACTCCCACCTAGACAAGGTTATTACCAAAGGTACAAATGCCCTATGGGTCTGTAACACAATTTTTGGGAAACAATGGGGTCAACGGCCAAACATTGTATACTGGATTTATGCAGCAATACATAGTTCGACCAAAAATTACTTTGGCTTTTTTGTATGGTTGCCCAAAATAATTAAGGTAACCGCTCAAAAGAAGTTAGGTAAGTTACAAAGAATCACCTGTATATCAATGAGAGTGGCAATGAAAAGTCACTCCGAGTCAAGTCGAGTTATTAGTACGAGACACTGAAGAAGTCTGCACATTGTAGACGAAATACGCGTATCTGTCGAAGATAAGCAAAGGTAGTTGGAATTAAATGGAAGATACTAATTTTTCTTCTAAATTCTAGTTAATGCAAAGTACATCATCAGTTGCTTTAGATGTCCTGCTCAATATACTGCTTCTCAATCAATTTGAGAAATTACAAGCAGCAAAAAGTGCTCAGCTTTTTATTCGTTACAATAGAATACTAGATTTGAACTCAGATATGAAAACAATTGAAGAATGGATGCCAACGAAGACCAACTACCTTGTTCACTATGGTTAAACCAAGCCACTATGTATGGGAGTCTGGTGGGCCTTTCACGCATCCTGGATCTAGTGTGTTTTATACGGATGTGTCCAAGATGGGGGAGAATACCGGAGCCGGGGTTTTCAGCCCTGGTTTCACCAAGGACAAACATATGGGTCGGAGTCCTACTGTATTTCAAGAAGCAATTCAAGCCATAATAGAATGTGTTAATTTATGCATCAAAAGGAATTGTAGGTTTCGTAAGTTCTGTATATTTGCGGACAGTAAAGCAGCGTTATATGCACTGAAGTACCCGTGTTATTAGTATACGACACTGAAGAGGTCTGCACATTGTAGACGAATACGCGTATCTGTCAAGATAAACAATTAAGATAAAGGGTGTCCACGATGAAATTGCCACACACAAAATTGATTCGCAAAATTCGAGTTTTCATCCGATTGCCATCACATTTTCAGGGATTGAGATATAACTATTAAACTTCATTTTACCATTTTACTCGTATTTTATTTACAGGCCATACGCAAATGCCCGCACCTTGGCCTTAACCCCGGCCATAAGATTCTGCACAACCTGTGAATCAACCGTTTTTTGCATGTAAACCCATACTTTCTTCAGTTCCTCGACTGTCTTCACTACCTTAGGTCGTTTAAGAAGGTGGTGCTTCATAATCGCCCAGTACTTCTCGATGGGGCGGAGCTCCGGAGTGTTGGGAGGGTTGAACATTTTCGGCACGAAATTGACCTTATTGTCCGCATACCAATTCAGCACGTCCTTGAAGTAGTGGCATGAGGCCAAATCCGGCCAGAAGATTGTTGGGACGTTGTGGGTCTTCAGGAGAGGAAGCAGCCGCTTCTGGAGGCACTCTTTTATGTACACCTATCCGTTCATCGTGTCCTGGATCACGAAAGGTGCACTCCGCTTCCCGCACGTGCAGATGGCTTGCCAAACCAGGAATTTCTTCGCAAATTTGGACATCTTCTGAGTGCGGACATGCTCCGGAACGCTGAACTTATCCTTGGCCGTGAAAAACAGGTTGCCGATGCAGCATTCAACTTTCGTCAGCATGTTGAGGTACAACTTCCTGGCACGGGTTTTGGTGGACTTGTTCTGCTTCTCGTCGCGATTAGGGGCCTTTTGTACCTTGCACGTTCGAAGCCCAGCCTTAGTTTTGGCCTTCTGGACAAAATTTCGGCTTAGGTGCAGATTATTAGCCACATCCCGAACGGAGGCGTTCGGATTTCGGTTGAAGGCCCCAACTACGCGGTTGTGATTTTTGGTGTTGTACGGAATACTTTTTCCTTCACTTCTGGGCTTTCGATCGGTGGTCAACCGTTCCTCGAACCGCTTAATCACTCGCGACACCGTGGAATTCGCGATTCCCAACGTTTTAGCGATGGAACGATGCGAGAGATCCTTGTTCTCGTGATGAATGCGCAAGATTTTATCACGCACGAGCTGTTCTTTCGACTCCATTTCCGCGAGTTTTGATCACAGGACTTTAAAACTTGCAGGATATAAATAATGCACTATGAACTAAATCCACCCAAATTTTCATTAAATTCTACACAATGGTTAAAAAGTTAGAGCAATTTCATAGTGTGGCAATTTCATCGTGGACACCCTTTAGTTGGAATTATATGGAAAAAACAAATTTTTCCTTTCATTTCTAGTAACATTAAATTCGATTATTAAAGTCTGCCTGGACCACAATTTAAACCTCGCCGTAAGGAATGGATCAACAGAAGCCATTAACACCGAAAAATTTGGCAATTGGGTAATAATGTGGCAGGCCATATGCACATGTGGAATAATATATCGTCCATTCATTACGACAGACACAATTAATGGTCAAATCTACGTGAAGCAGTATCTGCAAAAAACGTTGCTACCCTTGATCAAACAGCATTACAAGTCTACATTCGTTTGGCCTGATCTTGCTACTTGCCATTCCTCTGAACATGCACTAGAGGGTTACAAAAGGAAAAATGTCGTATTTGTACCAAAGGAAATGAACCCACCAAACTGCCCAGAGATTCACCTTATCGAAACTTTCTTGGCTTTTACGAAGGCGAAGCTGAGAAAACACATGAAACCAGCGCAGCGGATAGTATTGAAAAATTTAAGAAAGATTGGCCAAAAGTGTTGAAATTGGTAGGAGAAAGCACTGTGCTGAAACTCATAAGTAATGTTAAGGAAAATGTTAGAGAACTCGCCTAGGTAACGAAAAATCAAGCAAATTGAAATGAAGATGAAATAAATACATTGTTATCTACTATGCTTGAGAATAAAATAATCAAAAATCACAGTATAGCCACAGAGAACAGACATCCAAGTCAAATTCAAAATCTGTGTAAGAAATTTAACGGCCATTTCATAATCGTAATGAACTGGCAATAGCGTGGCGGCGCTGGCATCGCCACCCATTGACCAGCTTGAAATCTTATTCATCAACTAAATTTTTTTGGCAGTTCAGTTCTTTTACGCACGGTCAACGAATCTTACCCATGTTCGATTAAAAATCGCAAGTGGCCATAGCCCGAGAGATGGCAATAGTGTTTTAACGTATTTTAATTTGAATCCTTACACAAGTTTTTTTGAGAAATATATTCTAGTTTGGATGTCTGTTTTCTGTGGTATAGCCTTCTTTATTTGAGAAAGAAAGCATATTTATATTTTTCGGAACAGTCTATAATGCTCAACTTGGATTACATGGCTTGGATAAGGTCAAGAGGTTTCCAAGAAATTCGAGAGTTTCATGGAATGTTAGGAAAAATCCAAGCTAATATTTGAAATTTGATATAATTGCCGTGAACTTTTTAAAAGTTCAACGAAAATCGAATTGTTTCTGGGTGTCCCACAAAGTATAAGCACGATTTTGAAACGAAACTGCTCGAAACCGGATGACGTTAGACAGTTGATTTTCAATTTGTGTCTTTGTTTTCATTATGGAGTTGTCAAGTTTGTACGTCGGAATTGGATTTTTGCAAGAAAGTCATGAACATGCGGGGCATTTCTCATCGAAAAGCGTAAACAGATTGTGCACATATAGTGCTCTATTCCCAATATTTCACTTAGTAAACTATTCAAACTGGAAATTGTGGCGCAGAAAGACGTTCGACTTCATTCCATCTACCTAAGAAAATTAATCAACTGCTTTATGCGGAGGAGCAGACTGTAGAACCGTTACGTATTTTATGTGTTGCCCCATTCTGTAACAATGTCTAACAATGCCTAACAATTACGCACAGACAAAAATACACTGACATGGTTGTGATCCATCTGGGAATTTAAACACAACGCGCTTGCTGTCGGGATCAACTGCAGTAGGAGAGGAATTTATACGCATCACAGCACCGAATCCCACATCTCTGGAGGCCGGTGCCAGTTCCTGACTTGATGATTCGTCCATTCATTTTCGCCATTGCCGGCTGTGTGGCCCAGTGGATGGATGGAAGGCCTTTTTCTCCCAAACGAGAAAGAGCAAACCCCATTCCCCTCAGTAGTTGAAAGGAATGCCATTGCTGTGATGTAAAGTACCCCAAAAAGATGCAGTCATGTGTACGTGTTTTTTTTTTTCTATTTAAGTGGATGGATGAGGGTAGAGTTGTTCTGAATGTTTGTGTGTGTGGTATGCTGCTGACTATTACGGTTGAAGTTGAAACAGTAAAATGGAGAGCAAAAGCCCGCATAGTTTTTTTTTATTGAATGGGAAATAATGCTTTCCTGGACAAAAAGTGATGGAACATCTGCACTCATTGTTTTTTATGTGGCAGCTTTATGCTTTGTTGAGAGTTACAAAAGACTGCGTCTGTTGGAAACTGGGGTACCAAGGGCGTACGACGATGCACTTTTTCTCGAATGTTTTTTTTTACCGAAAACTGTTTTAGTTAGTAGGGAAGTTTGTTAGAGTTAATTTGGCATATTTGAAATTTAATTTGGATGGGAGATAGAATTGAAAACTAGTTAAAGGATTGAAGTATACTTATTGTTTACATTTCAATCTATTACTCTGTGAGTCTCAAGTGCCAGTGCATTCACTTTTTTATGAAAATTCAAAGCTTTTCCCGGAAAAGCGCAAACAGATCGAGCACAAATGGTGCACTTTTCCAACGTTTCACTGTGGATATGAAAAAATGACAGGATGGCTGAAACTTCGCGTACCTACAGGTATAAAATAGATTCTTCTGCGATTATTTGCCTCTTGTCCAGCAACTCTTATCCCTACTTCCCCGTGGTGCTAACTGGGGTGTGAGTAACCCGCCATCTCCTAGTAGCACACTTGTTGCCATTTGGTTGTGAAAACATGAATATGACTGCTAAGTCAGAATCGAGTTACTACAAATAATAATGACCATGGTGAGCTACTTGGGTAGGAGTGATCGCGTAAACAATCTCGGTTGGACCTTTGTAAGATGCTGACAGGTAAGCTGAGGGGAGCTCTGCCCTTTTCGAAGGGTGAAGTCCATCTGAGCGTCTCTTCTCCATGCCAGGGGCTGCTCAAAAACAGCGTCTATTTACCATGTTAGGAGCGGCTGATCATCGTCCTCGTGACAGCGTGGGACTCTAAACGGTGCTTCACGGTGGTCCTTCAGCAAGATAGGCGGTTGAAGAAGGCCCAACAAGCTGCCGTTAAAATTCCAAAGTTATAAATAATACTGAAGTTCATACGGACCGAAACACTCCGCAAAGGCCTAGGCGCCTAAATAAGGCGTACGATTCGAAACTCGGAACATGGAATATGGCATGACCTCCAGCTTGAGAGTTGTCTCAAGCGCCGAAGGAGGCCCGAGCGGCAGGGCCCCGACAACAATAATTAGCATGGAAGCAAACGCTAGTGCAAATATGAGGACGAGTGACGACCCGTGGCAGGGATAGCCACTGGACAAGGTCCGATAAAAGAGAGATAAGACCAAAAAAGAAAGCGAAAAGCGACAGGTGGCCCGCAAGCGTAACCGCGGAGAGGCCCTCAAGTCCGTGGTGTCGAAGTACTCGGAGTTCTTGAAAGCGATGCGTGGGGACGCTAAACTGGCAGGCCTAGGCGCCGAAGAAGACAACAGAGCTAAAGGGCCCGGCTTATAGATACCTGGCAAAACAGGCCTTAGGTAAGGGTGTGGAGGTACGCGCCCTCGTCTTCCAGGTGACAATCCAGTGCAAAAACCTGGATGAAATCACAGAGGTAGACGTGATCTCCACTGCCCTTAAGGAACAGTACAAGGTTGAAGTTGCCGCCGCAGACATACGTCTGCGGAAGGGTCTACTTGGAACCCAGATGGCAACCATGAGGGTAGCGGCAACCAACGTGGACGCTGCTTTGAAAGTGGCAAAGGTGAAAGTGGGATGGTCGATATTCCCACTTAGCCTACACCAGCCACCGAGGGCATGCTTCAGATGCCTAGAGAGCGGGCACATGTCCTGGGAATTCAACGGCCCAGGTAGGAGCAACATGTGCAGAAGAAGTTTCAGCACATGCCACAAGGACTGCCACGGGACTGCAAACGTCCTCCAAATGCTTGATGAGTGCCGCAAAACCGGACGATGAGCAAGTAAGGGGGAGGGGGGTGGTTGTCCGGCCGCTCAGAGTATTCCAACGAGCCAATCGTAATGCAGGTAACCCAACTAAACCTGAGCCATTGTGCCCAGCAACTACTGTGTCAAACAGTTCGCGAGTCGGCATCGGATATCGACATAATGTCCGACCCATACCACATCCCAGCCGGTAACGGCAACTGGGTTGCGGAAAAACAGTGGCATTATGGATGACGGGCAAGTACCCGGTTCAAAAGGTTGTGTCTACCTCAAACGAAGGCTTCGTGGTTGTAAGAGTGAGTGGAGTGTTCTTTTGCAGCTGCTACCCACCGCCAACATGGTCTATTGAACAGTGTTCCAATATGCTTGATCAAATTACAACTGAGCTAAATGGCCTAAGCCCTTTGGAAATAGCGGAAGACTTCAAAGCTTGAACTCTCGAATGGGGGAGCTGCCTTACCAACCCCAGGGGCCAGATTCTTTTAGAGGCCTTGGCTAGGCTCAATGTGGACCTAGCCAACGTAGGTACCAAGAGTACCTAGTATAGAAACGGAGCGGAATCAATAATCGATGAACCTTTGGCAAACCTGGACTGCTTGATAATTGAAGGGTGCATGTTGGCTACACCCATAGCGGCCACTTTTCGGTTAGTTATTTTATCGTCCACAATAAAAGGCAGCGTACCGAGGGAAGATCATCCACTCGGTCATCCTACTTTGATGTAGAGACTTTTAAATAGGCGTTTGAGAAGGAACAAATCCTACCCAGGAACCTTGCGGTAAACGACTCGTAATGACACTAACACGAGCGTGCGTTGCGACCATGCCGAGGGAAGTCAAACCGAGGAATGGAACATCGCCGGTGTGTTGGTGGACGGAATCGATCGCCGACCTCCGAAAAATATGTCTCCGTGCAAAACGGAGAGTACACAGACCGTGGTCCGACGCCGATAGAATTGAGCGTAGAGGGACGGTAGCCGTAGCAAACGCCGCGCTAAAGAGGAAGATAAAGACCAGCAAGTGAGCCTGCTTTAAATGCCTGTGTCAGAGGGCCAATACGAATTCGTGGGATGAAGCCTATCGGGTAGTAATGGCCAAAACGAGAGGAACGGCAGCGCCAACCGAGCAATCACCAGAGCTGCTGCAGGTGATTGTTGGGGGACTCTTTCCGAACCACGACCCGAGTTCATGCCCCTCGACGCCGTAAGCGTTCCAGTATCCCAGACCTTCAGGGTGGTGATGCAAAGGTATCTGAACGAGGGCGTCTTTTCGGACGCCTGGGAAATTCAAACCCTAGTATTGCTACCAAAGACAAGGAAGCCACCTGGGGATCCATTGGCATGTAGAACCTATATGTCTGTTGAAATACATGGAGAGAATCGGCGGTCTGTCTTACATCCAGTTTGGCTTCCGTAAAACGAAGTCAACGTTGAATGCCATACTTTCCGTAACCAAGACGGCTGAAGTGACAATCTATTGCAAGAGGCGAGGACTACGCTACTGTGCAGTAGCCTCATCCTTGACGTGAGAAATGCGTTCAATAGCGCAAGTTGGGTGGCTATGGCCGACTCACTCCAACGCCTTCAGGTTCCTGGGTACCTGTACAAGATTCTGAGAATTTACTTCCAGAATCGCGTACTGGTGTACAATACAGAGATAGGCCAAAAACGTGTCCAGATCACCGAAGGCGTCCCACAAGGTTCGATGCTGGGTCCGGTACTATGGAACACGTTGTACGATGAAGTACTACGGCAGAGTTCCCGAACGGGGTGAAGATAGTCGGGTTCGCAGACGACATCACCCTGGAGATGTGGTGAATCCATTGAAGAGATGGAGCTAACGGCTTCGCACTCTATTGGCATTGCGGAGAGATGGATGAGCTCCATGGAGCTGGAGCTAGCCCATCATAAGGCTGAGGTCACGGTTGCGACGATTAGTGCAGGTAACTGCATTATTGAATTGAAGAGGTCTTTGAGGTAGTTGGGGATCATGACCGACAATAAGCTTTCCTTTATCAGCTACGTCAATTACGCCTCCAAGAAAGTCTCTACAGCTATATGGGCATTATTCCGCATGATGTCGAATAGCTCGGCGGTGCAAAGGAGAAACTCACGCAAAGGAGAATCTCTCGGCCAGTGTCGTCCTGTCCATACTGGCATGGATCACCGCCTTGAGTACCAAGAGCTACGATAGTAAGCTAGAAAGTACGCACAGGTTTATGTGCCTAAGAGTGGCTAGTGTATACCGAATGGTATCACGCGACGCGGTCTGCGTCCTAGTGGGGATGATGCCAATAGGCATCGTCATAAAAGAGGACGTAGAGTTCTTCGAACAACGTGGAACAAGAGGTATTCGAAACACTACTAGAATCGCATCTATGGTTAAGTGGCAAAGGGAATGGACCAACTTCACCAAAGATCGGTGGACCCAACGACTAATCCTGGAGCTATTCGGGTCGGTTGGCAGGCGACACGGTGAAGTGAATTTCCACTTAAAGCAGATTTCGTCAGGCCACGGCAGTTTTAGACAATATATGCACAAATATGGGCATGTACAGTTCTCCGCATGCACCGAGTGCGCGGGAGTTGAGAAAATCGCGGAACATGTGTTCTTCGTATGTCCTCGCTTCGACGGCACGAGATCCGGCATGATAGCCGTAAGAGGTCACGATAGACTCCGGATACTTTGGTCCAGTGGATGTGTCAAGACCAGGACATCTGAGACGCGGTATGCACAGCAGTCTCCCAGATTGTCTTTGATCTTCAACAAAAATGGCGAAACGACTTACGGCAGGTCGCTGGGACCACCTAACTACTAAAGTCCTAAGTAGTTAGACATAGTGGGTGCTTAACAAGCACAATAGCCCAGTTCCCTGAAGAAGGTGGTTCCGCGAAGGGTCCAGAGCATGAGGCACGAGTGAGTTTTTAGCGGGATGAGGAGTTGGCACCCTCATCCACACACTCTGAGTTCTTCAGGAGTCCAGATGCAGATTTTTCATCTCGTTTAAAAAAAAGACCTGCATTGTGGTCCAAACATTTGACCAGTTGTAAATTGCTATTGTTTGCTACTGCTATTCTGCTGGCTCCTTAAATGTTCAGGACGCCTCTAAACGCCGGACACTAGTATTGGAAAGGTTTCCGAAGTACAAGGAGAACATGTACGGCTTGTCAAACAGTCACTTTGGCTTCCGTAAAGGAGAGTCAGAGGGGGATTCCATCATGTCCGTCACCAAGGTAGAGATGGCAATCCCATGGAAGAGGCGGGAAGATCACTACTGTTCACTAGTCACCCTGTATGTGAGAAATGCGTTCAAAAGCACCAGTTATTGCCAACTCGTTCCAACGTCTATGAGGTTCTGGGTAACTCCACCGGATAGGAAGCAGAACTTTTCAAGTTTGCCGAGAAATACAAAGAGTGTCTACAGAAGCGTCTGCTTCCTTTGTTGAAGCAACACGAGGGTCCTACGATCTTCTGGCCGGATTTAGCTTCGTGCCACTATTCGAATGTTGTCCTGGAGTAGTAAGAAGCCTTTTCTTACCCAAGGACATGAACCCTCCCAACGCACCGGAACAAAGGTCTATAAAAAAATACTGGGCTATTATGGAGCAGGCACTACGGAAGCATCCAGAAAAGGTCAAATCTGGAGATGATATCAAAAAAAAAGTTGGTTCCGTACAGAAGAAGCTGCAGCCAGATTTTGTACAATATCTAATGAGCAGAGTTAAGGGTAAGGGTTACAAATGGGTTATATTTAGTTGTCTGTTTGAAGTTTGAAAAGGATTGGTGAACTAGGTTATTTTTTACAGCGTTTTTCCGTGATGCAATTTGATGTGGGATACCCTTGAGCTTAGCGGTACAAGAGAGGAAACGAAAGCTTTTTGCTCTGTCCATATTTATTTATGGCAGGCTGGCGTGGGTCACCGCCTTGAGTACTAAGAGCTATTTTGACAAGCTCGAGATTATGTATAGGCTAATGTGCCTAAGAGTGGTCAGCGTGTTTGCAGGGATGATCGGCATCATTAAAAAAAGACATACCACTAGACCACTAGAGCCGAATCAATGGTCAAGTAACAGAAGAAGTAGAATAACTCCACCAAAGGTCGGTAGACCCACCGACTAATCCTGGAGGTATCTGGATGTGTTGATCGGAGACATGGGGGAAGTTACCTATAACTTGACGCAGATCCAGTCAGCCCACGGCTGCTTCAAGCAGTATCTGTACAAGTACGGGCTTATTGAGTTAACCACGTGTTCCAAGTGTGCGGATAGAGAGGAAACCGCAGAACATGTGTTCTTCCCGTGACCTCGCTTCAATGACGCGAGAAACGGCATGATGGCCGTGAGCGGTCGGGGCACGACAACGGACAATCTTGTCTAGTGAATGTGCTCAAATTTGAACATATGGGACGCTGTTAACACGGTGGCCTTTCAGATTGTCGTAGAGTGCCAAGCCAGATGGTGAAATGACCAGCGGCAGGTTCACGGGACCAACTAAATACTTAAGTCCTAGCTAGTTAGTCATAACCGGATGCTTCACTTATAATAGCCCCCTATCCGAAGTAACACCAAAAAGTGTTTTCGGTGGAACTCAAGTCTGTGAACTTTAACATCCCAAAATAATCTAAAAATGACTGGTGACCTAACAAAAGATTCACTGAATGTGTTTGAATAAAAGGTTATAAAGCATATGTTACAACTGTAGATCCTAACTTTGGAACTCAAGGGCAGTTTTGGTGACTTTGTAGGTATCCCAAGATATCTCATTATACCAGAAGACTCACTTAAGTTGGTCAAACACATATTGTTACTTTTTTTGGTCCAAAAAGCTACAGTTACAGCTATAGATTTTCAGTTTTGAATTCCAGGATAGTTTGGATAAACTAGAAGATTATTTCATAATGTCTGTTGGTCTTCCAAGATATTCAATGAATATGTTTCAACACAGCGTAGCTTGGCATAGCCCAGAAAGCTTTTGTTAGAACTGCAGGTTCTATGTTCTGATCTCAAGGATATTTTGGATCACCCAGAACATGTCATATTGCTTAATGTTTGTTGACCTCTCATAATATTTATTGTAACTTTGTATTGCCTAAAAGAACTGCTACAACTGTAAATCTTAAGCGCTGGACGCCAGGACAGTTTGGATGACCTAGAACATCAAAAAATTATAAAATATTGACGGTAGGACCTTCCAAAAGATTAATTGAAGATGTTTAAATACATGTAGTCACCTTATATAGCCCAAAAAGCTACTGTTACAACTGTCGATCTGATGTTTTGAACAGTTTGGATGACCTAGAATATCGCAAGACTGTAGCATTATGTCTGTTGACCTTCTATACTGTTCAATGAATATTGTTAAAAACAATTGTTCTGTACCGGTTGGCGCCAATGAATTCACGCACATAATATATAGCACTCTGACGAGAATTGAGTTAGCTGTCCATTCTTACACTGAGTTGAATTTGGGGCCGTTAAGTCAAAAAAATGAAGAGCGAAAGGAATCAATAAATGAGTTGATTGAGTCAAAGAATAATTTCCATAATGTTTGGAACCTTACGAATTTTACCATGAGCTAACATGCAGGATGAACAAATGTGGCGAAATTCACTGCTAAGTAACACATGTTGGTCGTGTCGTGAAAACTTATTCTTGAATTTACTGGGGAGCTCCAAAATCAGATCGTCATTGTCAATTCGTGTTGCCCCCCGAGCAAAGGGATATACCAAATTGATAACAACTTCTTATATCTGATTATCACTGTTTGATCACTACACGACCAAAAGGTCACAACAAAATTATTTCAAGTTTTGTAATTCAGTTAAGCTGTTATCATAACAGAGGTTGTTAGAATTTAGATCGTGGATGTTGTTAAAATAACTGAAATTCTAACCAAAAATCCTCTAGTGGTAATAAAATTATAGCAAACTATGATATACATATAACATAAACAAAACAAACTTTGTAACAGTTTTGTTACGATGCAGCAAAATCATCTCAGCTAGTGTTAACAATAATTTACTTTTTTATGCAACTTGTGTCTCCCAGGGTATTATATCATAATTTGTTATAAGTTTGTTTTACAATTATCCAGATGGAAATGTTTCAAGCAAATTTATATCATAATCAGATAGTTGTTATAATTTTGTAATTTTTATGTTGTACGCTCCTGGTCAGGTACCCAGAAGGGTAAAACATAAAAATTACAAAATTATAACAAACCTTGTTACGACTAACTGATTATGATACAAATTTGTTGAAGGTCGTTTTCAGCTGGATAATTGTATAACATACTTAAAACAAATTATGATATAATGTCCCGCGAGTAACAATCTACGTTAAGAAATAAGTCAATACTAAAAGCAGCTGATATGATTTTGCTGCATCGACACAAAACTGTACAAAGTTTGTTCTGTTTATGTTATATCAATATCATAGTTTGCTTTAATTTTGTTACCTCTTGAGGATCTGTTGTTTTACCTCTGTTATAAAAACAGCGTAACTGAATAACAAAACTTGAAATAATTTTGATGTTTCCTTTTGATCGGATACGTTTTCATTCAGGCGTTTATTCAGCCAAAATAACAATTGATGGATATTGATATTCGATGGATATCACAACATTTACTCGTTTTATGATCATTGAGTCTATTTTGATATCAAGTTATTTGATGTGAACAAATTCCTTAAGATAATTTCAAATAATATTATCACCATTATATCAAATTCCTACACTAATAACTGAAGTAGGGCTTCCCGACCAGAAGGAAACAACCAAATTATTTCAGGTTATGTTATTCAGTTACGCTGTTTTTATGATAGTGGTTGTTAGAATTCAGATCGCGGATGTCGTTGAAATAACAGAAATTGTCACAAAAAATCCTCGACAGGTAACAAAATTGTAGCAAACTATGATACAGATATAACAAAAACAAAACAAACTTTGTTACAGTTTTGTTACGATGAAGCAAAATCATATCAGCTAGTGTTAGAATTAATTTATTTCTTTACGAAGATTGTGTCTCCCAGGGCATTATATCTTAATTTGTTATAAATATGTTATACAATTATGCAGACGAAAATGTCTTTCACAAATGTATATCATAATCAGTTAATCTTAATAAGGTTTGTTAAAGTTTTGTTATGTTTATGTTATACGCTTCTGCTCGGGTTCTGGTAAAACGCTCAATCATATATCTATGACATGCTGGTGAAATTCAGCATTCGTCAGCATGTTGGTTGTAATCAGTAGCGTTCGTCAAAATTGATAACAGATGACAACAAAATTATTCAATGTTGATAACTTAATTTGTCATGCGATCCCGATCAAAAGGAAACAACAAAATTATTTCAAGTCTTGTTATTCAGTTACGCTGTTTTAAAAACAGAGGTTGTTGGAGTCTAGATCGCGGATGTAGTTAAAATAACAGAAATTGTAACAAAAAGTCCTCAAAATGTAACAAAACTATAGCAAACTATGATATAGATATAACATAAACGAAACAAATTTTGTAACGGTTTTGTTATGATGTAGCAAAATAATATCAGCTAGTGATAGAATTAATTTATTTCTTTACGCAAATTGTGCCTCGCGGGGCATTATGTCTTAATTTGTTATAGGTATGTTATTAAATCATCCAGATTAAAACATCTTTAACAAATTTATATCATAATCAGTTAGTTGTAACAAGGTTTGTTATAATTTTGTTATTTTTATGTTATGCCCTTCTGGTCGGGATAACAGGTGAGTTCAAAATGATAACTGAAATAACAAAGCTTGTTACTTATTTGATTTGATCAGTTTGTTACCTTTCAGCGCCAGGGCTCCCGAGCAAAGGATTATACCAAATTGATAACAAGTTCTAATACCAGGTTATCATTTTTTGATCACTGAATATGTTATCATTGAGGCTGAATAAACAGCCAAAATAACAGAATGAAAGTCAAAAAATACTCGTTGAATATCATAATAATAACTTATTTTGTTATCACTGTGAACAATTTGATAACAAATCCTGTATTGTAAGCAAATTTATTGATATAGTTTCCAATTATTTGATCAATTTGAAATCAAATTCTCATGCTCATAACTGAAAAAAATTATTTTGATTGAAAGCAAAATTTCTTGTTCAAATATGCTGGAAGTATTCATAGTTTTACAACTTATAAAGTTCATAAAAAATAGTGTGTTCAAAATGATGACATATGATAACAAAATTTGCCAAAAGTGATAACAAAATTTGTTATGCGATAGCAGCGGAAATCAAAACGATAACTGTCATAACAGAACTTGTTACTTATATGATATCGGCTTGTTATTTTCCTTTGCTAGAGCTACTTGTTTCCTTTCCCTCTGAAGTAATCTAGAGCATCCCTTGAGGATCTCAATGGCCGGTAAATTTGAAGGTTGTCCCATATGAACTGAAGAGGTTATCACGATTCAAAGTTTAAATCAAACACGCTCTCATGAAGATCGTTTATGACTGTCCTCTTTATTGGTGATCGATATGTATTGGTATGTAAATCTTTAGTTGCAAACTGAGCTTGAAAAGGAGAAATGAATTGCAAACATGTTTGTTCATAATGGTTCGAAAGAAAACGAGAAAGTGATTGTAATAAATTTTGGGAAAGGTGCTATTTTACTACATACACTTGCGCGTAAGCCACCTTACTTGAAATCCGGGAAACTTTTCCGACTGACCGGTTACTTTACCAACAGTATGGTTGCTGAAAGTAGTTTGTTCTACCGTTTTTGCAATTCATCTTGAAAACTCAAAAACAAATTATCGACGCACGTGTGGGTTGGTTTGTTATGTTTGTTTGTGTAGCTAAAAGTTTGCAGACAGTAATACGAAGAGAAAGCTAGGATGAATATTGGAAGAATGAGATTAATTTGGGAAAAGTTAGTTAGAATTTTATATCATAACTTGAAACTACACCCAAAACAGGAACATCCTCCCCCTACAGCAATCAGTTTCCAAAACAAAGCAAAACTTCTCGTTACGCTCTATTGAAAGTAAATAATGTGATCCATGCAGGTCCACTCAACTTGGAATACCCATTCTGCTATAGGTACAATTATTTCGATCCTTTTCAAAAAGTAGAACCTATATATCTTATAATAAATGATGTCAGCTCGCACCACATCCATCCATCAACTTGCCCATTCACTTCATGTTCCGGGTGGAAGATTGGATTACACCTCCACCCTTACCGCCCGCCTCCCCGGGGGACGGTTAAAAAATGCCCCGGAAAACTAGCGAACCGTGCATGGCAGCGGCGGAACAAGAAAATAGGCACCGGATAAAAATTCCTTTTCAATCGACATCGGCTGCAATGGAATGCCAGCTGCAGCCGCCCAAAATAGAGTCCTGGCACTACAACGAAGTGCAACACACAGCAAACGAGAATATAAAGGGGCAGACGAGCGATGCTAGGCAAGTGCATACTTCAATTCAATTGAAAGCATATTCCGCTAGTTTGCATCCATCCATTCGGCTTTCGGAACCCCCTCCACACACACATACATTCACACACACCGAGACGATATGACATGGCATGCACCGGCAGAGAAGGACAACGGGTGCCATACATTCCGGCATGATTGGAATTTCAAATGAACATTTAAGTGACTCGAGGTTCGGGCTGCTTCAGGCATTGTAAAATAGCGAGCGAACCCAGTCAGCCCCCAAAACCGGATGGCCACGCCGCCGCCGATGTGCAAGAAGACCCAAGCGGTCGGTGTTGCTGACGAGAGAAAAATAATGAGTGCTGCAAATTGAGGCACGTTCGAATATAAAATTTATTCCAATTTTTCTTTCCATCAAAATGGGGGCCACCACTGATGACGTGTAGGAAGGAGGCTCTTGCACAGCTGGAGGTGACATCCACAGCTGGTCGGGAGCAACTAGTTGAATTTTGGAGGCAGGGTTTTTTTTTTTTGGGAAAAGAAAATATATTTTTGCAATTACAAAGTGCAGTCATGCATGGTGCAGGGTTAATTAAACGTTGTTTTTTTTTTTTTCTTGAATGCCTGCATGTTGTTCAATCCAGATGAAATAAATATCGTCCACTCGGGATTAAGTGCATTTTTTTATCCACACATATTCAAAGCATCACAATTACTAACATGTGTCTGTAATGTTCATTTTTCAAGTGTGTTGATTTCCTTAGTAGCACACATGTTGCCATCAAGTTGAGAAAACATTAATGCGTCTTTGTTAGTCATAATCAAGTTGCTGCAACTTATTACATATTTTTAATTTAGGCATGGGCTTCAAATGGTAAGTTGACAAAGGATCGAAGTGTGCTTTTGCCGCGAGTGGACTTGTTTTCTCTGCTGTCAGTTTTTTTTCGCAAGTTTTCACTAAATTTGAATAAAATTAATTTTAACCAGTTCGGCAGCGGCGGAAAAGTGAAGTGCTATAACCGGTGCATTGGATAGTGGAATTTTCGGGAATTGAATCTTCCCGTTGGAGGTTATTACTTTAAGATGGCTTCTTTACTGTCGTTCTCCTGTAGGATGTTGCTTCTTTGCGCGACCAACGATTGGCACCTGGTCAGCACCAATACCGCCGCGGGGACGTTTATGTGATGCTACCAACACACTAACCGAGTGTTTCGTTCTGAAAACGGATGAGCACTCGCAAGTTGATTACCAGGAGTTTCTCTTAGGTGATTTGTGGACATGCAGTTAGATAAAAGATGCAGTCGTGATTCTTGCCTATTTCTGCAATTGGATACCGGATCAAACATTCAGCTAAGTATTGTATTAAAATATTACGGTTCCGGTAGTTTGAAGATATATTGACAAATTTGTATTTGTCATTTTCAATCATGGGATCAAATGCGCTGCATATCCAGACGTGCATCTTATCATCTTTTCCTTCTTCTATCTGTCTCTCTTTTCTTCTACTAATTGTTTTGTGCGTTTTTGCTGTTCGATATGTATAATCCTTGCGGTAAGTATGTTGGATTAGTGGCCGGGCAGGAAGTTATATCGAAGGAGGAGAGAGATATATGAAACTATTTCTTCATGAGAAAGGGTTTGCCCTGAATTCAACAACTACTCTCATACTTTCTCCTATCTAATATGCCTTCCCTTCTCTTGTTATTTTTTGCTCTCTGTAATGGCACAGACCTATTGGTCATTAGCTGACACTTATCATGTTGTCGAGTTAATTCGTTTGAAAATTTTGTTTTTAGAGCTGCAGCCGCTGATATCTATTATTCTCGGTTATTTTGATTCAAATTTTCACATCAGTAGTATTAACAGTGATAAACTATCAAGTTTAATAAGAGATTAACTATAAGGTACATTTCCTTACAATCAAAAATCAATAAATTTTGTAACCTGTAAACATTGTAGTCGACATTTAATTGCAATATTTGACAGTTGGTGAATTGTTTGGACGCTTTTAACTTTCAGTCGGCGCTCACTAATCTAAATCCAAACAGAAGTAGTGATGTGGGCGAGTGAGGTAGGTGTGAGTGTGTGTGTGTGTGTGTGATTGGGGGGGGGGGGGAGGGGGGGTTAACATATGATTTTGGGTCGGCGCTTTCTTCTTTCTTTTCAGAGAGCGAGTAATGGCGCTATAACCAAAAGCCATAGGGAGCTAGGACTATAGTTAATGCTAAAGTCCCAACCGTTTGAAGATAAATGGAGCATCATTTAACCTTCTTAGACTAGATGCTCCCAACGACCATTTTTGAATACATTTTTGTTCTGTGCACCAAACAGGGCATTTTGTTAAACTATTCTCTCCGACTATTCATTTCCTTTTTCCTTTGATATCTACTGAAGGCTACGTGGGTTCCCCGTGTCTTCTTAAGGTAGATACCAAATCCTCCCTATCACCAACGGTTGCATGGACGTGGCCAGGTGAGCGATCGAGGAGTGTTTTCGTGGTGATTGTTGCGTGAAGAAACGTATCAGAAACTGGTTTCGTTTCATGGTGGCATGCAATGTCTTCAACGAATTATTCCTCATCGTAGCTCCATCCACGAGGTGTGCAACCGTCAATGCTAATGCTAATGCTTCAAATGGTAAGTTGACAACCTGGATGGAAGGTGCAGTCCTCACAAGTTCCTATCTCATGTCTTCACGAGTCATATGATCGAAAATACTGGCAATTATGCTGTAAATTTGACAATAGCGAAGTGAGGGGTGTGCCTGCAGATCATGTGCCAGGAACTGGATACAGTGTGAATGTATGTCATCCTATATACAGCTTTAAGCTGACCAACGCATTCAAAGACAAACATAGAATTTGCCAAAAGTTTTTCATTAGGATTCAACTGTCTAACGTGACACAAACTGTACTCATGTAAGCCACCAATTCCATCGGATGGATAGACTCTTGGTCTTTAAAAAGAGTGGTGGAGCAATGCACAGTGGTCCAGAATGCGAATTTAGCTGGAAAGATACGTTTTCAGCCTAAGTTTGAAGTTTTTAGCAACATTGTCTTCTACACAGTTGTTTCTAATAATGAGGCCCTTCTTTTGGTGTGAATGAAAACTAGGGTGGTCCTTGTTTTCAGAGAATTCTAAAATCTAACTTTTTTATTTACATAAATAATGGCACATATCCTTCAACAAAAATGTAGATGAGCAAAGTTTAAGCCACTTTGATTGAAAAAAAAACTTTCTGTAGCTTTTGAAATGACTGAATTTGAGAATTGTTTTCTACGTAGCTTAGGGTGTCGCTTTAAAAAACAGTAATTTGGCTTTGACTTTTTTATTTCAATTTTTTTTAAGCAGAGCTGTCTCTCCATTGATTCTAGAAAAATAAACAATACATCTTTCGAAGTTTTGAGCTTTGCTATCGTATGTTAAGCAAAAGTTATTTTGTTTTCGTAAAAAAAAACCTTTTTCAAATGTTTTCTCTCTGGTTGAGGCAAACTGAAAAAAAGCATTTTTTTACTGCTTTTGAACGGTTCTGTATTAGCGCATATTATATCTGATAACTGAAAATATATTTTATTTTTAAATTGTGTAGAGCACATTTGAAAAGGACGTTATTTTATAAGAAAGTCATTAATAACTCGCCAACGCATTGCCCAGTGAACAAGCAAACGGTGCAGTTCGTTCGCTCCGCTCTCTTTTGCTTCTGAAGCTTTTCACGAGTGGTTTCAATTCTTCAGTATTTTTTTTCTCGCAATCGCGAATGAAATCGAGTCTTGGTTTTGAAGAAGAAATAGTTGTGTGCTAAGCAGTGCAACAACGACATTAATTATCAATATTGCCACGATCTTAAAGCCATATTGCTCCGCATCTATACGGCACGCACACCAGCAGTTCATCGTGTGTGGCGTGCATTGGCCCATCCACCAACTACCACCGACCAGCAACACCATTATCATCGTCATCATTATCATCATCGTTCAGCTCCACGCCTAGCCGGTTCACGTGGCCACACATCGTCGCTCGGCTGCAGCAGATCAGATAAGTTTTTGTTTCTCGCCCTTCTGAATTCATTTTAATCGTATTGTGTGTGAAACTGTGTGAGAGTGTGTGAGAGAGTGTGCTAAGGTTTAGTTTGTTTATCTGTGATTGGTTGTAGATAATTACACAAGCGAGCCATAGATGACTTGTCGCAAGATGAATCATCTATGGCACGAAATGATGAGGTATCTCATAGAGTTACCAGATCACGTGCATATCCAGATAGTTCAGCTGGTACTTGGGTTGTTTACTTTCAGCTCAAAAAGAAACCTCTAAACGTGTATCAGATCAATAATGATCTGACGAAACGATTCTTGGCCGTGACCGAGATAATTAAAGTCAGGCCAAATAAATTTCGGGTCGTTGTGTCCAATCTCAAGCAAGCTAAAGAGATCGCTGTTTCCCAGCTCCTGACACTAGAATATAGAGTGTATATCCCAGCTCGGAGTATTGAAATTGAAGGTGTGGTCTCCAAAACGAGTCTGACCCCTGAGATCCTGCTGAAGCGGGGGGTTGGTCGATTTTAGAACCCTCTGCTGTCACAATTTAAGATACTGGATGTGAATTCTTCTGCAACTCCTGGAGAATGGATTTAGATCCTTTCGCGTAAAGTTTTTGGAAGTTTTTGGATAATCTACTATGAAAGTCGAATTTCCACTCAGCCAACTACCATTTTAATTTGCAACAGCTACCGAGTTAATTCACTGTGTTATCTCATCAAGAAGTTCTAACTTTCTTTCCAAATATTTACTACAAAACAGCACTTCTAACTAAAAATTTGCAAATAAAAAATTTTGACCTTCAAATATTGCCGATATTTAATACCGTTAGCGAGTTATTAATGACTTCCCTATAAAATAACGCCCTTTTCAAATGTGTTTTACTCAATTTGAAAAAATTACCTATTTACAGTTTTCAGATATAATATGCAATAATACAAAACTTTTCAAATGCAGTTATGAAATATTTTTTTCTGCTTGCCCCAACCAGAGGGATCAACATTTTTTACAAAAACCATAATAACTCATACTTTTACATACGATAGCCACGATTTCAGTACTTCAAAAGTTGTATCTTTTATTGTTCTAGAATCAATGGAAAGACAACTTTGCTAAAA
Organism: Aedes japonicus; assembly: GCA_034211315.2. Lineage (NCBI taxonomy): Eukaryota > Metazoa > Arthropoda > Insecta > Diptera > Culicidae > Aedes > Aedes japonicus. The sequence goes on from JASCZW010001452.1 coordinate 114,410, forward strand.
AGATTGAAATAAAAAAGGAAGAGCCAGATATCTGATTTTACAACCTAAGCTACGTAGGAAAAATTGTTCTAATTCATTCATTCCAAAAGCTACAGAAACTTTTTGTTAAATCAAAGTGGCATAAAAATTTCTCATCTACAACTTTTATGAAGAATATACACTCAGTAGCAAAAAAAAAAAGCCGAGTAAAATATTGCTTCCAAAAAATGTCATGTTCAACCTACTGTAACTTTGTCATTTATCAATATTTTTAGCTGAAACTTTCACCACACTATAAACAATGTATAGACCTTATGTGATCGAAATTTTATGCTGATCAAGTAAATATATTTTAAGTTTACATTACATATGTGAAAAAAGTCATTTTTGGACATACCAATTTCAAAAATCTGTATTTCTGTGAAAAATTTAGATAACATATTTCAAATTTCACACTAGCCAAAATATACGTAGGACATAATGTGGCCGAAATTTGAACTGTTTCCTTCAAGTAGTTTCAACTACAGCTGGCGTCAAAATTGATGCACCAACATGAGCATTTCCCTTTTTCAACCGATATTGACCGTGCTGAAATATCGGTGCAAAAAAAAGCCGAGGTGACAATCACCGACGCCAGGAAGACGACTCCACCACCTGGACCCCACCTATCGACTCATGAATGAGCCCGGACCAACGGCTTTACTTCCCTTCCGAAGAAAGACGTGACCAGATTTTTTCGTCTCAGATAAACCACCGACGTCGACTGGGATTGAGCCCAGACCCACTGGAGTGCCGCCAAGTAGCAGTCACGTTTACCACTACACCACCGACGCAGGCCCAAAAGAGCTAGTGTTGAACACTGAAATAAATTCTGTTCGTCTTGTGTGCTATATACTACATTGAGCGAACAAATCGAAAGGAATTCATATGATTATCGTATGGAAATTTGCCAGAAGATATAACTGCAAATTTCATACGATTCTCTAATGGAAAAAAGTGCATAGGACGATTGTTTGCAGTTGCAGTTGGGATTCGGAACCATTAACCTCGGAATCCAGAGACGAGCCACAATCCCACGAGACTATACACGCTGGATAAGCGATGTCAATTGGAAGTATACAAGAGGCTAGTATTTCTCGATCATTTCTACAATATTCATTTCATACAATTTCATATGGAATGAGTCTTGGACCCATGCTTTGTGTTTCAAAGTTCCGATCGTATGACAATCGTAAACCGCAGGACAATTTTTCTCAATTCTGAATCGTTTTTGACTCACTGTCGTCAAAAGTGAGTCTCTCATATATGAGTTAATGTGACTGGAATTGACAAGTTGATTTATCTAAAACATCGACTTGATTTAAGTAGGTGTCTTAGATATGTCCACTTGTCAATCGCAGTCACATTTACTCATATATGACTGACTCCACTTTTGACGAAAGTGAGCCAAAAACAGTTCAAAATTGAATTGAATTGTTCCGTCGTGTATTAATTTTCTGAGTGTTCATAGCACGAAATTACAGTACAAAACAAAATTCTAAAGAGGGGACGGGCTAAAGTTATAAAATCAGACACCGGCAATAAAGCAAAATTATTTTGCTGCTGCGGGGTGTGGCTATCATGGAAACATGGAATGAAACATAATTAAATAAGAAGAAAATAGTTGGAACCATTTGATGCCCACTTTTGAGGACCCGGAAAGGGAAAACCATATTTTCAACCATTTTAATGGTTTGTATGGAAGCAAGCGTAGGTAAATTTGAAGTAAAAAATCAAACTACTTACAGAGTGTCTCACAATAGGTGTCGCCTTTTCTCAATCTTGGTAATTTTAACAGCGGAATTGGTTATACCCGTTTTGAGTGTATTCTTTTGACAGCTTATTGCTTTAGATAAATAAGCAATTCCGTTTGTTTATATTTATCAGCTACTATGGAAGCCAAACGGGAGCATGTTTTGAAATTACATTTGCAAAAGCTTAGACCGTGTCAGATATTCAATAGCCTCAAGCAGTTCGGAGTGAGTAAGCGTTATCTTTTGCGTACCTTGAAATTTCAAGGAAACTGAAAATGTCCATATTCAACACCAAGGAGGTGCCAGACGAACTGCCAGAACGAAGAAAAAGATTAAATGTGTGACGAAGCGAATTAGACGTGATCCGGCCGTATCTGGCCGTAAATTGAGCAAACAATTTCAAATGTCCCCTGTTTCAATGAACAGGCTCCTCAGACATGATCTGGAATGCAAACCGTGCAAGAAACAACGGGTTCACGGGTTGACGGAGCGTCAAAAGCAAGCCAGGGTTCAAAGAAGCAGAAATCTTTTGGTTCAGCACGGCAACTGCGAGATTTTAGTTTCGGATAAAAAGCTCTTCCTCCTTCAGGACAGTCATAATCAACAAAATGATCGTGTGTCTTGCCAATATTCCAAAAGATAAACTAGCTGTAGAAGGCTTTCAGAATGTATCTAAAATCATGGTATGAGGCGCCGTTTCACGAAAAGGAAAACTTCCTCTTCTTTTCATAGAACCTAACGTAAAAATCAATACTGAATATTTAAAAGAGCAGATTTTGAAGAACCATCTACTTCCTTATGCTTCAACGCTGTATGGAAATACACCATATTGTTTCCAACTGAAAGCTCCAGCTCACAAGGCAAAGAAGACACAAGCATGGTGCGCGGGAAATTTGCCCGATTTAATCACAAGTGAGAATGGCCTGCATCTTCAACGGATCTCAACCCACTTGACTACTTTGTTTGGGGTTATGCTTAAACATATAGGTCCTACAAAAGGGCTTTCTTTAGATTCATTCAAGAAACATTTGGTTGATATTTGGGACCAAATTCCTCAGGACATCGTGCGATGGGTTTACAAAGCATTGGCGCAAAGTTATAAAGGAAAACGGTGAGAGATTCAAATTAAATTAATACCCGAGCAATATTATGAGTGTTTGATCACTAAGTATGTTATCATTAAGGCTGAATAAACAGCCAAAATAAACGCAATATTCATTGGATATCACAATTTCAACTCGTTTTATTATCATGGAGTTCAGTTAGATAACAAATTGTGATATAAACAAATTTTTTGAGTAAATTTAAAATTATGTTATCAACATGATATCAAATTCATACACTAATAACTGAAGTAGTACATCTGATAAGAAGCTCAATTTCATATCCATCATATACTGATAATATTCAGCATTTATCAGCATGCTGGTAGAATTCAATAACGTTCGTCAAAAATCGTCTACAAAAATTTATAACAGATCATAACAAAATTTGTCAATGTTCATAACTAAATTTGTTATGCGATAACAGATGAGTTCAAAATGACATCTGAGAAACAAAACTTGTTACTTATTTGATATCAGTTTGTTATTTACTTTGCCAGGGTATGGTTTACTTCTGTAACATGTATCTTTCAAATGAAAAAGAAATGCTATGATTTGGTTAATTTGTTTTGCTGTAGTACCATTTTGTCTAAGTGACACCTATTGTGAGACACCCTGTATGCCAATTCGTAAGTTTTTTCAGATCAAATGCTGTTTGATTGGAGTCATTGAGTCAAACAAGAGTTATTGGCGTTCATAAATCTTTTATTTTAGCGTAATGCTCTCATTTTTAAAACTTTTTGAATGACACCCGGTATAGAAAAGAGCACTAAAGGTCAGAAACAGGTAGTAGGGAATGTGGGTCTGATAAAGAGTGTTTCGAAAAGTAGTTAGCAACATTCAAACAGTAATTACTATGAAATGACCATTTTTTTTATGTGTTTTGCGGTGACATGTTTGTTCACATGTCAATAACAGATGTGCAATCGATTGGTTTCAGTACAGTGGATCGTTCCATAGATAAGTTGAATTAATATGGACACACGAATGAAAATTCTGCAAATTTGAGCTTCGGAAAACCAAATTGCAAAACGGGTGAATGTGAACCACATCAGTGTCAAAAATGTAATTGAAATGTTTATTGAGACGATGAACGATCTGGCAGGCAACCGGGTCCCAGCCAGCCCGGCTGGAATATGAAAGTGGTTGAGTACATAAGGAAAAACCTATCGGTGTTAGCGCAGGATTTTACTAAGAACTTAGACACCCGCATCGGGATGATTGAACGGATCAAAGCTCGGAACTCGAAGAACTTGAAAACTGTAAAACCGGATTCTGGAGAACAAAGACGGATTCATTCTGATCCAAGACGAAACTCCAAGGAAAATTCACTTGCGCCACCCGGACTGCAGTATTTTGCGAATTCGGTGGATCAGAACTTGGACGACGCTGACAACACGGAGGCATTGGAATAATTTGAGCAGAAGGTCGCGGTCATTGACTATTTTCACAGAGGGTAAAATTAACGTAAAGGTGTACTAGAAAGAATGTTTGAAGAAGACATTGTCGTCACTGAACAGAAAACATGAGGTTCCTTCTCTCTTCTGGTCGGATTTGGCTTACGTTCAAGTCGGTCTACAGAGGTTGACAAACAGTAATGTACAATTCGTAAAAAAGAACATCAATCCGCCAAACTGTCCAAATCTTCGGTCCATTAGACAGTATTGGGCAATTGTGAGGTGGCACTTTTTGAAGGAGGGTACAATGTTCCAAAACACCCAAGAGTTCCAGAAAAACTGGACAGCAGTCACCAGGAAAGTCAGTGTATTTCATAAACTAAGATTTTTATAACTATTCACATGGAATCGTTATTTAAGTTCCCCGATTTTTAACAAACATGAATTACGTAACTAGAAATTAGAAGAAAAATTAGTATTTTCCATTTAATTCCAACTACCTTTGCTTATCTTCGACAGATACGCGTATTTCGTCTACAATGTGTAGACTTCTCCAGTGTCTCGTACTAATAACTCGACTTAAAGAAAACCTTCGCCACCTGCCGTATATATACTATTTTCTAAATACAAAGCGTTTACCTATTATTATCTTGCTTATACCTATCTTATTATTATTTTGTTTATATCTTTCCTGAGTGAAAAACAAATGTACTTAATATCTACCTCACTTTTTTTTTCCATCTATACCTAACCTACTTATTGTGTAGCGGTGGGTACTCCGCTTCGTCGGGTTTGATGTCGTTTGGGTATTAAGTTGAAGAGCCATGTGTAACCGTTGCCTTGGTCTTTGTTTAGTAGATTTGTGTTCTGTTGTTTGTTTATTTCTAAGCTTTCTGCGACGTCTAATTTCCAAGGTGTAGATGTAGTCCGTAATATTGTGATGTCATTCGTCTTTATGTCGTGATTTTCCGTGAAGATGTGTTCTGCGACTGTTGATTTGAAGTTATGTGAAATTCCTTTCTCGTTCTGTTTGACAGTCTTAGTCACCTCCGCTAGATGCTCCTTGAACCTTGTTGCCAAGGTTCTCTTTGTTTGACCTACATATATTTTGCTGCAGTGTTTACACTTGATTCTGTATACCCCTGCTCTGCCTAAGGTGTCTACTGAATCTTTGGTGGAGCCTAACATCGATGCTAATTGGTTGTGCCTACTAGAAAAAACTAAGTCTAAACCAAATTCCCTAAGTCGTGGTTTTAGCTTTTGTGTAATGTCTTTATCGAAGGGGACGGATACACGTTTCAGGGGTTCAGGTGAGTCTGAGAGGGTTGTTTGTGATTTCCTATGAAGATGTTTTTCCTTTTTGTTGATGATCGCTTGAATTCTCCCCTTTTTCTTCTAATTTCTAGTTACAGGTATTCCACTAAACAGCTCAAACCCTTTAGGATTCATGAATTACGTCTCAAGTAAAGCTCATAATTTTTAAGTGTGTAGAAAATGAGAAGAAAGTTTAGTATTTTCCATTTAATTCCAACTATCTTTTTTGGTTATTTTGACAGAAACGCGTATATCGTCTACAGTATGCAGACTTATTCAATGTCGTGTTTTAATAATCGACTGCATAATACACTATTACTCAACAGTCGGGTAATAGTTCATAACACTGAAGAAGTCTGCACATTGTAGACGAAATACGCGTATCTGTCAAGATAAGCAACAGAGTTTTAATTAAACGTACAATACTTATCTCTTTTCTCATTTTTTAGTTACAGGTACTGAAAATCTCACACTCACCAGGATTCAACAAGAGGTTATTGTTCTTCAATTATCCGATACATACTGAAGTCAAAATATGTTTTTTTTTACTCTTTTATTCGAAAATCAATGTTTCTAACTACTTTTTGATACACTCTTTTGTAACCGTCTTATAATGAGTGTTAGTTAAATCATACGTCGTACAATAAAATATATTTTTAATTTAGACACGCATATTTTATTTCCTGGAGAAGAAACGAAAATCCTGAAGACTGAATAATCCCTAGGAAACCATAAACTCAAATAAAAGATTAATTTTTATGTATGTAGGAAATATTTTCTCCTCTCCATGAGACTCTAGGAGTGGACAGCCATTTTTTTCCTAGAACAAAGTTGTGAAGATAAAGTATTGGTAGTTCCGTTAGCGCACGGAAAATTGAATAGAATTGAATTAAGCGGAGGGCATTGTGAGATAGTATTTCAAAACACACACGCAATTTTTTGCAGAGCATCCCCATGCGGAGTAGGTCAAGTCAGGAACGAATCCATAACCTTGACTGGCAAAAGAATGTACGATTGATCGTGCTCATATACTACCGGTAGTTTAAATGGTTTTAACGAGCTGTCTGTTCACACTCCCAAATCCCCTACTTGGGAGAAAAACTATCTCCCGCTCAGGTCAAGGTGGTGGATTCGTTCCTGCCTCGACCTACTCCGAATGGGGATGCTTGTCAAAAGATTGTGTGTTTGTTTCGAAATACTATCTCGCAATATCCTCCGCTAAATTTTAAAAACAACTTCTATTAAATTTTCACAGCCTGCCGTGCGCTAACGGAAACACCAATACTTTTTCTTCACAACTTTGTTCTAGCAAAAAAATAGCAATCCACTCCTAGCCTCATACTGATGATAAATTGTTTCCTTCTCAAATAACATCATCATACATTGTTACTCCGTGTATGGGAGAATATAAAGTAAAACTATATCAGATTAATGTTCAGCTTATCGGCTTAACGAGCAATAATGAAGAAAATAATATCCAACTTACTTTATATGTAATTAACCAAAGTTTCAAGTTTGCCTTCCAAGTTTGTAACAGTTTTTATCTGGGCTCATGCTGTGTGACCGCCAATAACGACACCAGCAGAGAAATACAAAGGAGCATTATGGCTGGCAGTCGTGCCTACTGTGGGCTCCGGAGGACGCTAAGATGAAACAAAATCCGCCGAATTTCAAAGTCGACCATCTGCAAGACATTTATTCAACCGGCAGTCCTCTACAGCCACGAAACATGGACATTGCTTGTGGAGGACCAACGCGCCCTTGGTGTCTTTGAACGGAAGGTATACGATCTGCGGTTGAGCGCAAATGGCAAAAAAAACCTTGAATTGCGTGTTGTGACAGCTGCGTCAGATGCTTTCCAAAAGTCATTTGATGATTTGAAGGAAACTACACGAAACCAAACAGCTCACTAAAACATTGGTCGATAAACGAAAGTCTAACGATTCTCCTGGCTCGTACTACATTGCCAAGTATTAAACAAACCCGTAATACCGTTATAATAGATATGACGAAATCTCATTCGGATTTTAAACTCATTGGAGGTACCAAATCTGTCGAAAACGAGAGCTTATCAATATCAACCGTCTCAAAATCTCCAGATAAATTATGGATATATCTGTCTGGGTATATATCTGGATAATCATCCCATCGATGTGCGGAAACTCGTCTGTAAAGATGCCGATCCAAACCAGTTTGCCTTGATATCGTTTAAAATCGCATGCGCTGGATACTTCTGTATGGCTGAAGGGGATATTCTTCATAGAATTTGAAAACCTGAAAACAGAGGGGGATTTTAGGGGACATGCCAAAATACCAAGAATCTCTCATCGGGAAATCGTCAAACATACCGGAATCATGTAGTCAACGATGAGTCGTGTGATTAAACATGACTATGAAGCTCTGAGCATCCAACAGTAGGATAAATACGGTCAGAATGGATGTTCTACTAATGATCAGGATCACAAGAGTGTCGTGGAAGCGTTTAAGCGGAATCCCAATGCTTCGGTCAGGGATGTGGCCAACAAATGGAATCTGTGCAACTCTCTCGCTTAGAGAACCAAGAATTGGGAGGGACTACAAACGTACAAAATGCAGAAGGCTCCAAATCGTGACGAATGGCAAAATACGGTGGGAGAGTCACGGGCCCGGAAACTGTATACCCAGATGCTGACGAAGCCTCATTGTCTCATCATGGATAATGAGAATAACGTCAATGCGGACTTTCGGCAGCTTCCGGAGCTACTTCATCTTCATCACCCAGCACAAGTTTGATGTTTCGGAGGAAGCAGAGACTTTTGGCAAGCGATTTGCTCTTGTGGCAAACGGAGTACGATGTTTGTGACTACCGAGACTGTAAACGGGTAGATCTACCTCAAGTAGTGTCGACTGAAGCGTCTGCTGGCTTTGCTGAAGCAACACGAGGGCCTTACGATCTTCTTGCCACTATTCGAATGTTGTCCTGGAGTGGTACGAAGCCAACGAGGTCACTTTCGTACCCACGCACTATGGTACGAATGGACAAACTTCACGACAAAAATCTATAACTCGAAAATCATTTAGACAGATGATGTCTTCGGGAGATTTAATTTTAAAAATAAGATCTATCTTTCGGTTTGAGTGGTGACTAGAGTGGTCCTTTTATGTTCATAATAAACATTTCAACTTATTATTCTTATGATTTAGAGGATTTTTTGCTGCTACAGAATTGTAGATATTTTAATTTAATGAACGGCCTGCCTTTGTCGAACAAATTTAACTTCTATCTCATCTTCGTATCGTTTTATAACAGTTTTTTTTCTAACTTTCCTTAGGGTGGGAGTTACAAAAACAGATTTTTACTGTAACTTTTTTTTTCAATTTGAAACAATTAATTTTTTTGTAAATTAGCAGAGATGACTTTTAGGGTATAAAATGACGCACATTTTGAGGATACAAGATAGTTACTAGTTATTGAATTAAAAAAAATTGTAGGGGTTGAAGTTTAAAAAATATACGTTTTTGCAAGATATAAGGGAATTTGCAAATATTTGCAAGCACAGAGTATGTGAACTGAAAGTGCAAACTTCCATTTTCAAGATCTATACAAAATTGTTTGTCCCCTTTTGTCCCCTTTAGGAGAAAAACTTGTTTTAAAATTGGTATTTTTGCATAACTTCTGCATAATTTTCGATCAGCAGCATCAACAATTATCACAAAAGACCGTCAAAACGCGAGTTTTTTATGAAAATGTTTATATTTTTATATTAATCCATCTCCGTTAATTTATTAACAGTTATATCACAGACAAACAGACATAACAAATCGAACATTCTGCACTACAAATCATCGTCAATAACACACCTGCGCCATCTGTTGAGCACACTGTGATGAATGACTAATCTGAACAGATGGCAGTAGTGTGTTAACGTCAAAGGTAAGAAAATCGGCTATACGTACTACCTGTGGCGATATTACCAACTAAGAAACATTTGAATTGACCGATTAATGGGTAATCGATGAAGAAACTGCAAGTGTTTTGAATGTTTGTCTCTGTAGTTTACCTTCATTAGTTTCATAAAATTAAAATATCTACAATTCTGTAGCAGCAAAAAATCTTCTAAATCATAAGAATAGAAAGTTGAAATTTTTATTACCCACATAAAAAACCACCCTAGTCACCACTTAAACCAAAAGATAGATCTTATTTTTAAAATTAAATCTCCCGAAGACATCACCTGACTAAAGTTAATGATTTTCGAGTTATAGATTTTTGTCGTGAAATTTGTCCATTCGTACCATAGTGTCACGGACACGAACCCCCTATCGCACAGTGGGTAAGGCCTGGTGAAAACTAAGGAAAAAATCTGTAACGTTTGTCACTTTTCAGCGCGGCTGGTAAACAAGGCCATTTCCGCTTGTAAATTGTCTGGGAAATCGAATGGAACTAGCTTCAATCACCGCACGGGTATGGTTGTGGAGTTATAGAGCTTATTTTACCCCACTTTCCCTTATGTTCTTGAATAATGTATAGAAATGTTTGCACAAAGAGGCTCAAGATCCACAAAAAAATGCTTGTCTCATGTGAAATTTCCTGGAAAATTGAATAGAAGCTGTTTCAACTACCGCACGGCTCTGTGAACGAAGATATGGCTGATTTTACCCAACTTCCCCTTATTTTATTGAATAATTTATAGATATCTTTGGTCGGAGTGGCTCAAGATTAACAAAACAGGGCTAGTCCTATGTGTAATTTCCTGAAGAACCGAATGGAGGTTGTTTTATATATCGCTGATTTTACCCCACTACCTCTTATATTCTTGGGATAAATAATTCAACTATATGGGTTAAACTGCGGTGGTTGAAACAACCTCTATTTGACTCTCCAGGAACTTTCACATTGGACTAGACCTATTTTGTTGATCTTGAGCGATTCCGAGCAAAGATATCTATAAATTATTCAAGATTTAAAGGGAAGTGGGGTAAAACCAGCCATATCTTCGTTTGCAGAGCCGAGCGGTTGTTGAAAAAGCTTCTATTCGATTTTCCAGGAAATTTCACATGGTATTGGCCCTATTTTGTTGATATTGAGCCTCTTCGTGCAAAGATATCTATAAATTATTTAGGAATACATGGGGAAGTGGGGTAAAATAATTACTTTTTGATTTTCCAGGAAATTTCACATTGGACTAGTTCTATGTTGCTGATCTTGAGTGACTCCGTGCAAAGATATCTATAAATTATTCAATAATATAAAGGGAAGTGGGGTAAAATCAGCCATATCTTTGTTCACAGAGCCGTGCGGTAGATGAAATAACTTCTATTTGATTTTCCAGGAAATTTTACATAGGATTAGCTTTATTTTGTTGATCTTGAGCCTCTCCGTGCAAAGATGTCTATACATTATTCAAGAATACAAGGGAAAGTGGGGTAAAACAAGCTCTTTAACTCCACAACCGTATCGATGCGGTAATTGAAATTAGTTCTATTCGATTCCCCAGACAATTTTCAAGCGGAAATGGCCTTGTTTACAAGCCGCTCTTAAAAGCGGCAAAAGTTGCAGATTTTCAGTTCTTGCCCATTGTGCATCGGGAGCTAATGCCCATAAAGCAGGCACTAAGGGAGCATATTAAGGATGTAAAATCAAAAGAAGACTGAAGAAAAGTGGTTTTCCGCAGAGGGGAGCTGCAGCAAGATATTGTTCAGAGTTAAGTTAAGTTAAGATTGGGGTTAAGTATAAGGTGCAAGCGTACGGTAATGGTGTTGCAGTTGAACGAAATAAATACACCAAAAACTTACTAATGGGCTATTGTTTACTGTCTGAAAGTTTGAAAAGGATCGGTCAACAAGGTAATTTTCAACAGTGTTTTTTCCGTTATGAAATTCGATGTGCGACACCTTTTACAGCAGAGGCCACCTCGGTCAAACAGGACAATTAATTTGATGACAAACTTACGCCAACCCCGAATAATACCTGATGAAAATACGTTCATGCATCATCTACTTTAGATAATTAATTTGCAAATACGAAAACCACTACCCAGCATGCAGGAAAATTAGAAGTTTGTATCTGCCTGTTGTTTCATGTAGATTGTTTGCAAAAGGTGGTTTACGAACTACGCAAAGGTCACACCGATAAAGCTATAACTAAATTTATGTGGTTTGAAGTATTCCTCACTCTCAAAAAGCACTCACCAGTTCAAACAATATCATTTTCAACTACTCCCCCCCCCCCCCCCCCCCTTCAGATGTTCTTCGGTAAGCATTGATTCGTAACTTTTCCACTCAATGGCAAACTTTCCCCCCTGCCCCCCGTAATTTATCGAAACATTTTCCAATTAAGCACTTACCGATAGTAGTTGAGCACCTGCGCAAACACCCCCGGATGCCGATCGAAGAAGTACTCATTCAGCACGGGATCGTAGTTTCCGAGGGCCTCCGTCAGGCGGGACAGCCGAGTCGCGGGAATTTTCTTCAGCGTCGCTTTGTAGGTCTCGTGCCGGATGCCACCGACGTTGAGAACCACCCGGTTCTCGGAGTCCATGTTCATAAGATTCATTTTTTTTCGTGCAGAAGCAGAAGATTTCAAACTCGACCTGACGTCTTCTGTGCCGGGTGTTGTTGTTGTTGTTGTTGTTGTTGTTGTGCTTTCTTGCTTGGTGCGATAGTTGTTGGTGGTTTGTTTTACGAGCGTTGATGTCGAGAGTGGTTTCGTGATTTCGCTACATGCGCTACCGACAGTCTTGCAGGAATGTTTGATGACTATTTTGAGGCTCGAGCTGGTCGAGATTTCGACACGTGTTCCTCTGCCGGCGTCCTTTTACTTTTATGATACCTTGTCGAGCCTTGCTGGCCCTCCTGGGAGTGCCTTTCTTGATTAGCTTTTTATGATTTCTCCGTTCACGACTTTTTCCTTCTGTCTAATACAGTTAATCACAATATTCGTTGGTGCTTGGCAAAATGTGGATCCCCCGGAGATCCCTTGGCCTAGAAATGTGCCCAGAGAATGAAAGTTATTTTTCATCAACCAAATCTCTCCACCGGGTGATTAATCATCCTGGGAGGTCAGGTTGATTTTCTGCTGCTGCTGCTGTTGTTGTTTGTTCCTCTTTTTCTCCCTCACCAGCTGGCCGTGGTGTGATTAATTCGATTTGCCCTCTTGTCTGTGGCGGCGCGGGTGGACATCACCGGAACTCACGCCGCAGCATCCACCGAGAGCCATTTACCGCTACTACTACTAGCACTACTTCGCCTACAGGGTCACACCGTTCGCTCACCAGCGGCCACCGGCTTACGTCTTCTGGGAACGAGAGGCGAGGACGTTGGCTGACGACGATGGCAATAAAGGGCAAACGGCACTGGCATTTTTCCGTGAGGGCAATCTGATTAGCATTCTGGAAGCGATGGGCAATCCGGTGGACGTTGGAGTCGGTTGCTGAGCTGGTGGGTCTCGTTCTAGTTCGGTACTGCCTCGAACTGTCACGAATCGGCAGCATGATCTGCAATCGAAAAAAAGGGGAGAAAACGTGCTGTGGATTAGAACTATGCAATCATGGTCATTAAGATGTCAAAGTACCGAATGGAAATGGTACGCATTCTGAGGAATCGACAGTAATTATATCGTTCTGATCAAATATCACACAAACAGTCGGATCCATTTCAAGGTAGCAATATCGCCCGTAATTTGATTGCATCTTATCGAATTGCATACGATTAACTGGATTTAGCGTAGCTCAGCTGAGTGATTTCTGCTACCTTTAGTTATTTGTGAGAGGATGCGGTGAGAATTGTAGTTACGAGGGGTTCTGGATGTGACTTCGTCAAGGATTCTATTGCATCCCAAGTAGATGGAGAAATCTAATGAACATCTGAATTGGTTCTTTCCTATTGGATCGCCGGTGCACTAAACAGAACGTGATTTGTTGAAGATAAAAGATAAAAGTTCAAATAAAGTAACAAAAAATATTACGTTAACAATCAAATAATAATTATAATGAGAAATATTGCAATGCCTCACCATGATCGAACAAATCTCACGCTGGAAGAAATAATAACTAAATAAGATATAACAAAAAAAAATCGCCTTGAGTCTCAATGAGCCTCGAGCTCATGCCAACTGTATCAAGTTCACTTTTGCTATATTATTTAGTTTTGGAAGAGCATGATTGACCGCCCGAGGTTGCCACTTCGATATTGCCTGATCAGCAGTTATTAGACAGAGAACCAACATATGATGCTTGGAACTTACATACATCCTCAATGTGTAAAAACGGGTGACTTCAAACTGAGACAATGCTAAGACAATGCTGGTCGCATGAGAAGAGAGTAGGAATGTGTTGACGTGATACTCGCTCTATTGAAAGTTGAGAACATCTCTTCAATTCCACGAGAAATTACAGGGTTGTTGGATAACAGGATTGGATGGCAGCAGGGTTCGTTTTGGTAAACGATAAGCTGATTTCACGCGGCGGTTAGTAAAAATACATATTTAAAAATAAAAATGTCTGATTCGAACCGATATATACCAACAGTAAGGATGCTGTTGAGGTCACTTACATCAGTGTGATGATGGTTTTTCATTGGAAAAACAAGGTGATTTTATAATGCTGAAAATCCGGTGTCAGATGTCTAACATCAGGCCAAAGTTAGACGAACAGTCTAACGTGTTTGACTAACGTTAAATTAAGATTAGCCTTAGTATCCTTAATGAGATGACATTCAATTCGATAAATATAAACAAACGACAGAGTAACATTAAGTAACTCATGTCAAATTTCAACTATTCTAACAATTTCTGATACAGTACTGGAACAGGGCTCATCTGTTACTGTTATTTCTACTGTTGTCACATAATTGGTCATTTCTCGATGCTGGATGATTGTTTTTCTTGTTGCGGGTAGCAAGATCGTATGGCAGGATGCGGATTTTATCACATTGCATTTAGTGTTTCCCTTTGACGTGCGTAAAGTTAGCACTCTGGCTATGTTTTCCAGGATGGACATCGATAATACGAGCGCGGGTAAACTTCTGCTCGTCGACGACAATGACCATTCTACAAAATGCTCTCGATCTTCAGAAGCTTTTGGTATCCAACTGGAGTTCTTGAAGGAATTCTGTCTTCCAATGATGCCAAAACTGCTCGTTTTGGGCAGTTTGGAGTTTCCAGTTATTGGTCTAGTAGACTGGTTGGAATTCTGCATTGAATTCCAACGTCCTCTCTTGAACTACGTTAACTAATTGGATTCGGAAGTGCTTTCGGTAAGTTGAAGTTTCAAGGTGAATTGATCGGACATGCTCCTATGAATACTGAAAAAGTCAAGGCAACCCATGACGTTATATTAGCCAGGATACCTAATAAAACTTTTCATTGGCTCTCTTCCCGTTCATTAAAACAACACACGTTTTATTCAAACTCTGCTGTCCATTTGGTTATGGGCCGAGATAGTATGGTGAAAATCTCAAGATCTTTAAGCCATGCCGTGGAAATGTGCAGTGAAGACCTTTCTGTGAAGGATCTTTGGGACGCGATGCAGCTTAAAGCTCGATTCAAAGTGAATCTGTACACTCGTTTGACAGGCATTTGTTGATTGACGAAGAAATTGATGAAAAGTTTTTCTCGATTGATCGACGCAACTCGAAATTACGGATCATGGAACTTGAAAAAAGATAATTAATTGTACACAAACATCTAGAGAATCCTTTGTGGTCTGCCTAAAAAATAGCAAAATTGTAAAATTCCCGAAGTCAACGGTGTGTCTTGTAATCAAACGTTTAAAAAATACTCTGAATGTGGATAGAGCACACCTAACATAAAAGCGGCCTTAGGGACAAGGAGCTCGTGAGAAAGGTGTTGAGGTACGTGAAAGGCAACCCAGGTGTCTCCATACGAGATTTGGCATAGAAATACGATTCCAACTTTTCCACCGTGCGTAAAATTCTTTCAAGAAAAGGATAGAAGTATTTTTGTGCCAGTAAACATACGAATCGCTCCCTGAAACAAAATTTAGTGGCCAAAAAGCGAGCACGATTACTATACGAACGAGTTTTGACGAAATTTGATGTCCGAATATTGATGGATGACGAAAAAATGGATTATAAACAAATCCCCGGACAAAAATGTTGCCAGGCAACTGGTCGTGGGGATGTCCCTTTCAGGTATGTATTTGTTTTTGCTGATAATTTTGCTCGGAAACTAATGATTTGGCATGGAATCTGCAGTTGTGGCCTTGAAACCAAGGTTTTCATCACATCTCCTACAACGACGCCAAAGGTTTACATTAAAGAGTGTCTGAAAAAGGGGATTTTACCCTTGATTCGGCAACACAATACAACACAACAATGCTGCAAACAAAGATTAATCCTCCAAATTGCCCTGAGTTCAGACCGATCGAAACATATTGGGCAATTGTCAAGCGAAAACTTCGAGGATGCGGTTAAGAAGTGACAAATGCACAACAAATGCGTTTAAAGTGAAATAAGTTCGCCGGTACAGTGTCACCAGCGACTGGGCAGATCATGATGGCATCGATCATAGGTAAAGTATGACAGTTCGTTCGACACGGTAAAATGTTACAACTTATTATTAGAAGCTGTTAGTTAAAAGCTGAATAAATACCCTATTGTTTGATGTTTTAATCAACCGTGCATGTTGTTTAATTCTTGAGTTATGATCACTTGAATGCGTCCAAATTTACTTTGCATCGGGCTTTACCCCGAATGCGGCCGGAACTCTTGCGGTAGATACGCGAGAGGACAGGATTGCGCGAGGCAAAATCATCCTGCTGGTTGGTCCGGTGAACTACATATATTCTCGTGGAGGAGGTAAAAACAGCGGCGGAAGTTAGGAATAAGCTGACCAACACCTTCGAGGATACCGGGCTAACGTGCAATCTGCACAAGCTGATTACGACGGTTTTGACCAGCTGGGATTGCATGGAAACCTACGTTAATCGAATAGTTCCATTAGCGCACCAGCTATTGGATTGGTATGCTGGTACTGGCAGGCCTGGTCCAGGATATCGACCAAAGGTGATGAGCCCGGAAAACTCAGGAATTGCTTGTCAGTGCTTGTCATGGAACCGGCGTTTGTTTCAACAAAGAAAAATTCAAGCGGTTACCAAGGTTACCATAGCAACGTGAAAGCAAACTCGAAGAGTAAAGGACCGAAATGTCGACGGTGTGAGAAGTTTGGTCACCTCGTGAAAAATTGTCAAAGCAAAGAATCCGTGAAACGACGTGGACAGGAAAGCAAAGGAGAGGCCTTTGGCAACGTATTGTCGGTGCGCGACGCTGGTTCAGCCAAACATCATACGGTTAACAAGCAATTGTTGGAGAACCTTCCTGAAGCGAATGTTAGAATCCACGCGGCGAACAAAAGCGTGATGAAAATCGTTGTGGAAGGATCTGACAAGCTGAAACCCACCTGCAACCCCGATTTGATCGGAGTGCGAAACGGTGAGCTGATTTCGGAGCTGGAAGGAAACCTACTGTCAGTGGGTAGATTATTGACCAAGGTCATAGAGTTTCCTTCAGGGAGACTGTTTGCGAGGTGTTCAGTCCCAGCGGCAAGGTAATCGCTACCGGATGTCGTTCAAACGATTTGTACAAGCTAGAGCTCTACAGCACTCGTTTGTTCACTCCGAGCAACAGCGAAGGATCCAGGGCCAATGAACACCTGGAATTTGTCCAGCCGGACATTTTCGGGCCGATGGAAGAAAGTCGTTGAAAGGAGCACGTTACTAATGGTCGTTCAACGACGACAAAATTCAGAAGATCTTTGTTTACGTTTTGCATACAAAATCGCCGGAAGACG
Organism: Aedes japonicus; assembly: GCA_034211315.2. Taxonomy (NCBI): domain Eukaryota; kingdom Metazoa; phylum Arthropoda; class Insecta; order Diptera; family Culicidae; genus Aedes; species Aedes japonicus. Next base: position 131,784 of record JASCZW010001452.1, read on the forward strand.
TGCTACAACAGTATAAGGAGTTCCATATCATGGTAGAGAGACAGAGTGGCAAAAAACTGAAGCTCCTTGGAACGGATAATGGCTGGGAGCTCAAGAACAGGAACCTCGAAGACTTTCTGAAGCAGTTGGGAGTTCGCCATCAGACATCAGCAGAGTACGCTTCTGAACAGAACGGCCTTGCTAAAGTGAAGCTGCCAAAATCGATTTGGGCAGTAGCTGTGCGGCAGTAGCGGTTTATCTCATCAACAGATTGCCAAAAGGGTATCGACACAGCGCCAGAGGACGTGTGGGCAAAGCGTGTAGCTGAATCTTTCAAACATTCGGATTTTTGGCACAACTTTGAAGGAACATGTGCCGAAGCAAAAGCGTCAAAGAGAGATCAGAAGAATGCCTGTTGAATGGGAACGAGGACGAAACGAGAGCGTACCACTTCCACAGCTTGAAGTCGAAGGCCATCTTTGAAAGTCGTGATTTAACTTCCATTGATGAAGGAGTCGTCGAGCGTGAGCTGAAAGTAGTAGTGAAATCGGTTACTCCAGAACGCAGCTTTTTTGCGGGATTTCCGCAATTCTGAAGGTCAACGAGGAATTCAACGCAGGGATGCTGAGAATATCATGGATGAGGTCATGACGAGAAGGAAGAAGAAACCTGTTCAAGCGAACAATATTTCGAATATGCTGAAGACACCGCGAAGGACTTTGCGCTCTTACAGCACTTATCTTCAAACCCGGTCGAGGGGTCTTTCCTTCTGGCTAGTATGAAAATTTTCAACTTGATAATAAAGCATTGCCGTCTTTGGAAGTTTTCAGATAACCGGAGGCGTTCTACGATCCAGCTTGTACCGGTTACCGAGGAAACTCTCGTCATCTTCAAGACCTCCTAGCTGATGAGATGCAAGGAGGATTGATGCTCAACGATAGCAGCGCCTGTTCCAAGGCAATTATTTGAATGATATCGTTGCATGTTCAGATACTGCTGCCGTTTTTCAACAGTCAATCGTGATGATCCTACGAGGATGCGGAACGCTAAAAACAAGCCACGAAGGAAGAGTACGGCGCCCTCATCTCTAACGGTGCTTGGACGCTCGCTGATTTGCCGAATGAACGCAAGGCAATCAGATGCAAATGGCTGTACCGGATGAAGCTAGACGGGAATGGCAACATCGATCGATGTTAGACAAGATTGGCAATAAAAGCCATCGAATCCTAAGTGACGCTCAGAAATGCGCCAACACGGACCGATCTATTTTTCAAGCTACGCTCTTTCTCAAGGACCGCGTGGCTCAGCTCATCGCTCGAAAACAAAAAGGAAAAATGATCTCGTTCGATCTCGATCACGCTTTCGATCGGGTTTCCCATGAGTTCTTGCACCGGACGCCTCTCGTTGGGTATCAACCAGAGCTTCGTTAGCTGGCTTTCTCGGGTTGCTAATACCTCTTCGTCACGCCTGATAGTGAATGGGCACCTTCTCACAACCGTTCAGCATAGAACGATCCGTTCGTCAGGGAGACCCGTTGTCGGATAATACTCTTTTGTGCTCTATCTACATCCTCTTCTCAAACGACTGGAGAGTGTGTGTGGTAATGATATTTGCGTTGCATATGCTGACGATATAACGGTCATTGTAACTTCAACACACAAGATCGACCAAATATTTCAGGTATTTGAATGCTTTGAAAACGTATCCGGTGCAAAAACTTAATCGTCAGAAAACCGTGGCAATCGATGTCGGTTTTATCAATGGAAGTCCACTGACATATACCAGGACTGCAGACTGATGAGCAGGTCAAGGTGTTCGGTATTATTTTTGTAAACTCAGTGCGACAGATGTCAAAATTAAACTGGGATGCTCTAGTATCCCGAATCTCGCAACTTATCTGGTTGCATAACATGCGCTCCCTTACCCTGCAGAAAAAGGTGATACTTTTGAATACGTTCATCACAGCGAAGGTTTGGTACCTGTCATTTGTAATTCCACCTCAATGTGTACACACAGCCAAACTTACAGCGACGATGGGATCTTTCCTGTTTCGAGGGATACCCGCGCGTGTGCCAATGCAACAGTTGGCGCGCAGCAGAGAGCAGGGCGGATTGAAGCTACAGCTGCCAGCGATCAAATGTAAAGCACTTCTGGTTAATCGCCACCTACAGGAGATCGATTCCTTCCCTATTACCAATCCCTTCTTACCCAAAAACATTCCTCTCTCTGCTAATTTTCCTTGCCTAAAAATCCTCTTCCAGCAAATTCCTTTACTTCCACACCACATCCAACAAAACCCTCCAGCGATCAAATTCATCGTTTCTACTTGGAACAAACGGAGGAGCCTAGAGTAGAACGAAATCATCCAGGTGTAAACTGGAAGAAAATATGGATGAACATTTCTTCACGGAGGCTATCGTTGTGCCAGCGCGCTGATCTATATCTGTTTGTGAATGAAAAGACGGAACACCGCAAACTGCTTAGCGTCATCGGTAGAGCAAACGATCCATACTGTCAACATTGCGCGGGCATTGTCGAAACTCTTAAACACAAATTCTGCGAGTGTCCACGAGTAGCTACAGTATGGTTATTTATGCAGCAAAGATGGACGGCAATTCTCGGTGGATGGCAGAGGGAAATATTGCGTCATTGAGAAAATCTCATATTCTGAAAACCTTCATTAAATACATTAATTTTGTTATAGCAGATACGAATAATCAAATAGATGTAGATGAGCTAGAATTCATTTTGAATCTAGTAGATTGAATTTTACACACGCTATGTAATATTAAAAAATAAATAAACGATATTTAACAAAAAAAAAAAAAAAGGTTACTCGCAACGAAAGGAGGTGGATTAGGAGGATACTTTTACCCCGATTGTCCGTCACTGTTGATGGCGGCACAATGGAATTTGTAGATAGACCAAATGAATGCCATCACAGCGTTCTTTCAAGGCGAGTTTTTGGAGGAAATATACATGGAACCACTACCTTGCTTCGTATATAGCAATTTACTATCAAGGTATCAAGGGTGACACTGCGATATACTACTACACTCGACCATTCGATGGGAGTGCTACCGAGGTGGACTTTCAGGTGGATAGAACTACCCGGCCTTCCTGGGGTTTACGTGTCAGATTGCACAAAAAGCCTAAGAGTGGCATAAATTATCAAATGAGGACAGTCACAATTCAGCAGCTCCTTGACATTATTCTAGAATCCCAAACTTCCTCTGCGTGAATGCATGAAAATACTTAATTTTGAAGAAAAGTTTTGTTATAGCAATCCCCGGAACTTCTGCCGAACTTGGAAACATACACTTCTCCAGCGGAATACTTAAGAAAATTATTAGAGTAAATTCTGAGAACTATATGTAAGAATCCGTCTAGGTATCTTTTGACAAAATTAAAAAAGTAATACAACAAAAACTTCTTGCGAAATGTTTTAAGTTGAGAATAAAATATATGAGATTGTGGAATTCGTGCAATAAAATCTTCTATGCTTTCTCCAACAAATCAGGACTTTCTTAAAGAATTATTTCTGGAATAACTTTACAGTTTTCATGTAGTTCTTTCAGGTGCCCTGTAGGGATTCTTTAAGAATCACAAAACTTCAGAAGTTCTGGAATTCATCTAAATATTTCATCACAAGAAAGTTTGAAAAAACTGCCGATGAAATGCCAGAAGAAACTCCTTGAAGGGTCCCTGGAGAAATGACTACAATCTCCGAAAGAATACAGGAAAATCCGTATGAAATCTTTTAATCTTTAGGAAATTCTAAGAAAAATTATGAAGAAATCATTTGGGGGCACATACTCAAATCGACTTTTAGATTGTCATTTGTCAATGTAGAGTCAGTGTCAATTGTTTTCTTTTGCTTCATGGGCTATTAGCAGCACACTGAAAGGAGAATTGGTGAAAAATGGATGCTAAAATGAACACATTTTTTAAATTTGAGGTTTTTGAGTCGACTTTTTTTGTTTATTTATTTTCCGTCGTCCATTTCCCACATGGTGACAATCACCCTACCTCACGATTCATGACTATGAGCCGGGACGAACAACTTACTTCCCTTCCGAAGGAAGACGTGACCAGATTTTTCGCCTCAGAAAATTCCCCGACGTCGACTGAAATTGAACCCAGACCCACTGGGGTGCAAGTAGCAATCACGCTTACCATTACACTACCGACGCCGGCGAGAAATTCAAAAACTTTTTAATTCCAATGTCCAGAACGACAGATTGAGGGCTTTCTCTTCGAGAACTGTTCCAGAGAGTGATAGGAATATTCCACGGTTCCTAAGTGCTGCATCAGTGATGGTTTGGGAAGGAATTTGCAAGCGAGGCAAATTGCCACTGGTGTTCATCGAAAAAGGCGTTAAAGTTAAAGCAGTATATTATAAAATGGAAGTTTTAGAGAAAGTTGTCAAGCCATATGTACAAGAGATGTTTGAGATGATCACTATGTGTTTCAGCAGGACGAAGCGCCATCGCATACTGAAAATCTCGTTGACCAACTTTTGGAAAAAGAATGAATGGCCTCCCCAGTTCTAAAAGTCACTTTTTTGTTAGTTGCTTCAGTTACATGTTGAAGATTCTACACAAAGTTTTTTTTTGTTACACGCAGTATACGTTCCTCTTTTATTATGAAACCGTGTTAAAAAGACTGAATAGAATTGATAAATTCACATGCATTAACATTTTAAAATACCTCGGTTTTGTTTGCATGTTTTAGCTCTTCATGTTATAGTCAAAATACAGTTTTTATAATTTTGAGTATTTATACCAAAAGTTGTGTTATGTTTTTTAAACTGTCGTATGATTATTTTTGGCCCAATACGTAAAATGTGATTCGAGTTACGTCGATTAGTTGTTCCGTTTTGGAGTTATCGCCGAAAACAAACCGTGTTATAAAGACCTCAAATAATGACACAAGACCACATTGCATTAAAGTACGGATGCACTGAACATTTATTTTTCGTAAATTAGCTCTCACTCGTTTCGTGAAGGTGGATTTTAAACATAGAACAAACGTCTCGTGAATAGTATGAAACATTTACATTGCTTGTCATAGAATAAAATGCTATCATTACACCTTTATTTGTATTATGCACAAAATGAATTTCGTGAAGGCCAGCCAATCGCTGCTTCTCTTAGATTGTACTCAATGATGTTGGTGTTCCTGTTGAGATGGCGAGAATAATTGATCCCAAAATAGAAATGAAAGCGTGGTTTAGAGTTACCCCTCATGGTTGTGCTTTTTTCAATCATATTTTGAGCCGATAAAGTAGAACTGTCAGTCGTTCATGCAACAACCAAGGAAACGTTTCTTTTTTATCGGTAACAAATTACTCGTAGCTCTTTGTATTGTTTTCGTAGAATGAACGTATGTTCTTTTTGTGTCAACAAATTCTTAGTGCTTTTGACTGTTGTGCGTATGGCATTAAATACGAAGGAAGCTTCTTAGCAAGTACAAATCAGTTTCGTTGCACAAAACAACGAATAGATTTGTAAGTCCTACTTGATTTCGTAATACGAACGAAAATTAATTTTCAGTGTGCGGGTTGCAAGCCACGGACAGATTTGAAGAAACACCAAACGTAAGTAACAACAATATTCACTGAGTGTTATGGAAACACTCTCTGATGTGATTATGCGATAATGCTATTTGCTAAAGCTATGATAGCATATCTTAGTTTTCTTAGGTTAATTAAATTGTGTTCTTTGTTTCCTAAAGGAATTTTATAACGCTCTCCTTAGTAAAGTGTTACGGAATCGAAAATTCGTCTTCTTCTTTAGTTCGTCTGTTGCTTACGCAACACATTTGGTTGAGGAGTAGTGATCAAATTGAGGCAGCCTATGAGGTTATGTTAGCCAGGATACCTAATAAATCTTTATTCGTACTTTCACCATTCATTAAACGGCAAGCGATTGTTGAAAATCTACTGCCCTTTAAAAACTGCGCTTAATGGTGCTCATTGATATTTGTAATCCGTACTTATTGCCGTTACCGGACATAGAACATGCTAGGCTTATAATATTCCATGCAGTTCTCACATTGATAATGTTGATTTGAAGGTTTTGACAAATTGTTTCAAAGCATTTAATCCTAGCTTAGCTTTAAAAACCTTCACTTTTAAACATATCATAGTTTTTTATCAGTCTGCACGATTTATCGAACACAACGAACAATGAACAATAAACAACATTAAAACAATGTCACAATTGTATGCATCCATCCATGTATCGAAATCTCGCCGTGCCATTTTTGCATTACAGAGCATCATTATCGCCATCGTAAACCACACGCAGTAATGAATAACAGACATTTAAACAAAATTTACCGCTCTGACATCGGTGCATGCTCTAAAGCACGTCTATCAGTGGTGGCGGCAGTCGAGGGGATGTCAAATAATATCCTGCCATATTGCATCTCTGCCAGGTGTTCGCAACCAGCATCATCATCATCATCACCATCACCACTTCCACTGAACCGCGGCAAATGGATCGAGTCTGTGTTTGATATGGAATATCTCCACCAAAGCCCCGATTAATCAGCATCGCTGATTATTTTTCCGCGACCCTTCTCCCCGGCCGGTTTATCATCCCCGGCAGCTGTCGGAAACAAATTTAACAATTAAACTATTCATGCCCGAGATCGTTTATCGGTAGATACAGCTGCAGTTGGAAACACAATAAATCAACAGCTTATGCAATTAGTGAAATTTGCGTGTCGAGTAAATATTGGCAATTGTCGCACGATGCAATGGAGATCCGACATGCCGGGAGACGAGAGTGATGCTTCGGTTTTTGGCTGCTGATCGGATCAGGGAAATTAATTCGGTTGCCTAGGCGACCAGCTGTCATGCAATCATTCCGAATGACAATGCCGGCCTTTCGTTCGCCAGTTTGGTTTGAATCGATGATCTCGCTTTTTGATTATGCAAGAATTATTGTTTTGTGCTCCAGTGCTTTGTTTTCATTGTATACAGTTACAAATGCGTCAAACATCTTTGCTTGACGACGTACACTGCCAGTCATAAGTATACGGACTTGCTTGGAAAAGTACACTAAGGTTTTTATTTTTACACGATTTTTTTCTACACAGTTTGTTTTCGGTGATAACTCCAGAACGGAACAACTTATCGACCTAATTCAATTCACATTTTCCATTTTGGGCAACAAGTAATCATATGGAAGTTTTTCAAAAAATTCACAATTTATGGTGTGAATACTCAAAATTTTAAAAACTGTATTTTGACAATTGCATGGAAAGGTAACGTATGCACACAAAAACGAAGCAATATAAAATATTTAAGTATGTGAATTTATCAACTCTATTAAGTCTTTTTTTACACAGTTCCTTACTAAAAGTGGAACGTATCCCCCGTGCAAAAAAAAAAACCTTTGTGTATTGCAACACTCTTTTGAATATTGCATCACCTCCCAATTAGCATCACCTAAATACAAGAACATTAATGATACTATATCTCGGTACTCTGATTATCTGCAAAGTTGCGATCTTCAGCAATGTTTTTCAGAAGATTGAGAGCATTCAGAAAGTTATATTTGGAATTACACCGCTACGTGGCGCTAGTGAGCATTCAAAATTAAGCATTTTCAATTTGTTCTATCTAGTGATTCTGATAAGATAGAGAGTTCTAGTCTTCCGAAAAATTGTTCAGAAGGTCAATTGCATTGAAAAAGTGGATAATCTGGTTTGAAACTCCACAACTATGAGGCGCTGGTGAGCATGGAAAATTGAGCATATTAGACTTGTTCTACCTCGTGATTCTGATAACATGGCAAAGTTGTTCAGTAGGTCAAGGGCATCCTAAAGGTGGACAGTTTGGTTTGGAATCCCACCACTAGCATACACTAATGAGCATGCAAAATTGAGCATTTTCAACTTGTTCATATCTTCGGTAAAGTTGTTCAGAAGGGACATCCGGATGGTGGTACATCTGGAAGATAAGTGCATAAAAAATATACCTAATTTTGTTCTATCAGAAGTTGTTTATTTCAAACATCAAAAGAAAAGATTAAGCTCAAAGGTAAGACGTAGTATGTAGCAAAATGTGTCGTAGGAAAATTTTAAGTTTGTAGTAATCTATATATATAAAAATGGATTTCTGTCTGTCTGTCTGTCTGAATCTAACAGACTCGAAAACTACTGAACCGATCGGCGTGAAATTTTGTATGCGAGGATTTTTGGGGCCGAAAAAGGTTCTTATGATGGTTTGAGACCCCTCCCATCACTGGAAAGGGGGGCTCCCTTACAAATGTAACACTAATTTCTACATAACTCGATAACTAATCAAGCAAAAGAAACTAAATTAAGCATGTGTGAGTTTTTGAAGGCAAAAAAGGTTTCTATCGTATCTTGAGAACCCTCCCCGTCCTAAAACGGGGGGGCTTCCATACAAATAAAACACAATATTCTGCATAACTCGGGAACTAATCAAGCAACTGGAACGAAATTTAGCATGTGGTGATTTTTTATGACAAAAAATGTTTCTATGTTGGTTTGAGACCCCTCCGCATCATAAAAGGGGGGGAAGAGGGGGCTCCGATACAAATGAAATACAACATTCTGCATAACTCGAGAACTAATCAAGCAAATGGAACCAAATTTAGTATGTGGTGGTTTTTGAAGATAAAAAATGGTTCTATGTTGATTTGAGATCCCTCCCCTTTCTGAAAGGGGGGAATCCCATACAAATGAAACGCAAATCCTTGCATAACTCGAGAACTAATCAGGGAAATGGAACCAAATTTGGGATGTGGGGATTTTCGAAACCAAGAAATGTTTCTATGGAGGGTTGAGACTCCTCTCCTCTCTCATGAAAATTAGACACAAATGTCAACCAAACATGAGAATCATACCTACTGTTATGAAAACTTATATGTAGGGGTTGATGAGGCCGGAGAAGAATGATGGTTCGAAGCTCCTTTCTCGCCTGGAAGGGGAGGACTTCCATACAAATGAAACACAAATTTCTGCAAAGCTCGAGTTCTTGGAATTGGAGTTCTTCAAATGGAACCAACTTGGGCAGGATTTTTTTCTTAGGTAGTTAGAGACACCTTCCCTCTGGAGAGAGAGAAGGAGGGCTCAAAAACCAATGAAATAGACATTTGAACCAAACATGCGAATTATATAGATATATCCATGACACTTAAACACAAAATGTGTATTTCTCGGGTAATAAGCATATTCTGATAGAAGTTTGAACCCCTTTTTAGTCAAGAATTGGTTGAGTTACTCTCAGTGCTACATTGTGCACAAGAAGTTAATCTTAGGTTATGCGAGAGAAAACTACGTACAAACTGACAGGACACGGCTTCGTTTGTCTTTGAAATGCTTCTACTCAGAAATCAAAACCGGTAGAAACTACCGGTCCAAGGGTTAAATAAATCACACAAACCTTTTTTTTGCATAAATAACACACACGAGCAAACAAAAATATTTTAACCAGATTCATTCAAAACAAAAACCATAAACGCGCCAGTTCTATTATTTTTTCATTCATTTAGTTGCTTGCGTTGCAAGGCTCGCATCGGGTACAGCTAGTCTATATATATAAAAATGGATTTTTGTCTGTCTGTCTGTCTGAACACAATAGACTCAAAAACTACTGAACCGATCGGCGTGAAATTTTGTATGCATGGGTTTTTGGGGCCGAAGAAGGTTCTTATGATAGTTAAAGACCCCTACCATACCCTCCCATTGTATGGGCGCTCTCATACAAATGAAACACTTATTTCTACATAACTCGAGAACTAATCATGCTAATGAAACCAAATTTAGCATGTGTGAGGTTTTATAAACAAGAAAGGTTTCTATTATTGTTTCAGATCCATCCCCGTCCTGAAAGGGGGGGCTCCCATACAAATGAAGTACAATATTCTGTATAACTCGAGAACTAATCAAGCAAATGGAACCAAATTTGGTATGTGGAGGTTTTTGAAGATAAATACTGTTTCGTTTCAATGCTGTGTTGAGACCCTCTGTTTCCTGAGGGGTTTTCCCATACAAATGAAACACAAATTTATGAATCCTAGAGGGTTTGAGCTGTTTAGTGGAATACCTGTAACTAGAAATTAGAAGAAGAATTAGTATCTTCCATTTAATTCCAACTACCTTTGCTTATCTTCGACAGATACGCGTATTTCGTCTACAGTCGCCAGTCGAGTTATTAGTACGAGACACTGAAGAAGTCTGCACATTGTAGACGAAATACGCGTATCTGTCGAAGATAAGCAAAGGTAGTTGGAATTAAATGGAAGATACTAATTCTTCTTCTAATTTCTAGTTACAAATTTATGCATAACTCGAGTATTTATCAAAAAAATGGAACCAAATTTGTCATATGGAGGTTTTTGAAGGAGAGAAATGTTTCTTTGGTGATTTGAGACTCTTACGCTTTCTGGAGAAGAGGGGGGAAAGGGCTCTCGTACAAATGAAACACAAATTTCTGCATAACTCGTGAACTAAAAAAGAAAATGCAATCAAATTTAGCATGTGGATTTTTTTGAAGGAGAGGCATATTTCTATTTTGGTTTGAGACCCCTCTGCCCTCTGAAAGGGGGGAGGGAGGCTCCCATACAAATGAAACGCAAATTTCTTCCACAAGTGATTCTAGGGACGCATTTTTCTCGTGTTCCGGTCTAGCTTATCCCATAGCAGTTTGATTGGATTTAGATCAGGTGATTGCGCCGGCCAATCCATGCCAGATAATTTTCCATTTTGGTCCAAGTTTTGAACGAACCCTTACTAAAATATGAAGTGAGTCATCCTTGGATCACTTGAATATGAAGTGAACCAGACCTCGAATGTGTGGTGAGTCAGCCCTGAATCATTCAAATTTGTAATTAGTCCGCCCAGGCTTGAATCACATGAATGTGTGGTGATTCAGTGCTAAACCAGTTGAATTTGGCGTAAGTCCGTCCAGAATTATTAAAATATGAAGAGAATTAAACCCAAATCACTTGAATACTAAGTGAATCAGACCTAAAAAATGCTTGAATCAGAAGTTTGCCAGCCCTAAATCACTTGAATTTGTGGTGAGTCAGTACTGCATCACATGAATATGAAGTGAATCTAACCTGAATCACTTTTGAATATGAAATAAATCAGCCTTAAATCACATGAATATGAAATTAATATGACATTAATATGAAGTGAATTAGACCTGCATTACTCCAATGTTTTGTGAGTCAGTCCTGAATTACTTGAATGTGAGGTGAGTTCTTTCGGAATTACTTGAATATGAATAAAATCAGGCCTCTGAATCACTTGAATGCGTGATAAGTCTTTCTTAAAAGACTTGAATTTGAGGTTAGTCAATATAAAGTGAACTAGACCTTAACAACGTGGTGGAACTGGTTTACCAAAAGAAGTTTGCCCAACATCGGTGTTTGTAGGATACCGGGTCTCCGGAGAGATTTTCCCGGGCCCTAGAGTTGAGTTTGGTAGACAGGTACAAGCCGGTTGAGCCAAGAATGGCTCCGGTGGCGATACAGTGAAGGGTCAAACATGAATCATGGATTAACAACAGAAAGAAAAGGGCCCACCAACACTCGTAAACAAACACCTCCATGCCCATTCCCCCGCAAAGTACAGGCCACTCACGCAAACTTATCCCATCATTATGTAGGGGAAAGTTTCCCCTACATGACGGTTCTATAGGTTTGCGTGTATAGCCAACGGCCGCTGAGAAAAAGGTCCCAGAAGTGCCCGCCCACAAACGTTGACAGGCCCCCTCCATTATTGTTCCAGAATTGCGTTATAATATCGGAAAACACAGCGGAAGAAAATGCACGTTAAACTTGCAACCCTAACCTATTATGGTAATCTGAATAACCGAAAAAGTTGGAATCAAAAGATGTATTGGAATAAGGTGACTTCCAAGCGTATAATTGCTTCATGACTGAAAAAATCTGCCTTCCTCTTTCCATCCGCGAAATCGTTAACACACCTCTTGTGATCAAGGTTGTCAATATTGTCAAAATCCATTAACAACGGATTTTAGTTCTATTCAACACACAAATGATGTTTATGTATGACTCTGGTCATAAACACAGCATCCACTATCACACGCGACGGTTTTGATTGAGATTCAAATAAGGATAAATTTCATCACACAAAAAAAACTGAAAAAACGTAACAGCTCACCAAAGCCCAACCGTTCGTGGTCAGAGCTTTCTGCGATCCATGTGTTTCGAGATGACCGTTCCGAGGACAAATTATCAGATGGCCACACAACGTTGGGAAATACTTTTCTGGTTAAATTTCAAGAATTTTGAGGCCCATATTGCCAGAGTTTCCTTCTAAACATAAACACGGTCAGTTGAGGCCAAACGGAAACCTGTTCCGGAGAAACAGGTCTGAAAACAAATCATCCGATGGCCTCAAAACGTTGAGGAATACCTACTGGAGAAATTTCTTGAATGTTGATAGCAATATTGCCAGGAATTTCTACTGAAATTCTTCTTGGCCACTCGAGACCCCCTGGAACTTGTTTCGGAAAGACCGGTCCGAGGAATCATCAGATAGCCACAAAACGTTGAGATATATCCTACTGGAGAAATTTCATGAACTTTGATACCCATATTGCCAGGGTTTTTCTACCGAAAATGTTCATGGCCACTCGAGGCCACACGGGAATCTGTTTCGGATTCACAGGTCCAAGGACAAATAATCAGATTGCCAATAAACGTTGAGAAATATCCTACTGGCGAAATTTCATGAATTTTGATAGCAATGTTGCGAGGGTTTCTTTTGAAATATGTTCAAAGCCACTCTAGGCCCCACGGGAACCTGTTACAGAATGGCCGTTGCAGGAACATGTCGGCATGTGGCCCACAATGGAATTAAAATAGTTTCTAGGAATTATACCATAGATTTTGGCTTCCATTCCCGGAAATTTAATAGAAGTTTCCAAATAGTGCCTCCGTAACATTTCTGATTATGCCAAAGCCTCAAAGCCAAGTTTTTGAATCTAACGGTGTCAAAAGAATTAAAATCGGTCAATAATATCCCGAGTTATGACCATTTGAATTCGGTGGGTACCCGGGTACCCTGTCGATCACTTAAAGGTCTTATTTTGGTCGAACACATAGGGGTTAATCACTTGAATATGAAGTTAACCAGGCCTGAATCATTTGAATGTGTTGTGTCAGTCCTGAATTACTTGAATTTGAGATGAATTATTCCTGAAACACTTGAATATTAAGAGAATCAAACCTGAATAACTTTAATAAGATGTGAATCAATTGAATTTTGAGGTGAATCGATCCTGAATCACCTGAATAGGAAGCGAATCAGGCCCAAGTAACCTCTTCTGAACAACTCGCACAAACTTCTTCTTCTTCTTCCTGGTTTTACCGCACTTCATACCAGCTGTGCCTGTTTCTCAACTTCTTCTGTTCTAATTGCACTTCCACAGTTATTCATTGAGAGCTTTCTATGTCGATACCAATGCATGAATTTGTATATTGCGTGACAGGCACATTTTAACTCTGAGGCCATGGAAGTCAAGAAATTTTCCAACCTGAAAAATTCCTAGACCGGTCGGGATTCGAGCCCACCGCTTCCGGTTTGGTACAACATGAGCCTATCAACTACGCTATTCGAGGCCCGCACTATCTTTCTTATCAGAATTACGAGATAGCGCAAGTTTAGAACGTTGCGGTGGTATTCCGAACAATACGGTCCACCTACCGGATTCTTTCGACCCTATGAACTTTGCCCAAGACAATAACATTCGATCTTATCAGAATAACGAGATAGAACAAAATTAACAATGCTCAATGCTGCATGCTCACTAGCGCCAATTAGCGGTTGAATTCTTAACCAAACTATTTGGATGCCCTTGACCTTCTGAACAACTTTTTAGAAGACTCGAACTTTCTATCTTTTAAGAATTACGAGATAGAACTAGTTGAAAATGCTAAATTTTCCATACTCACTAGCGCCACCCTAGTAGCACACTTGTTGCCGTTCAGTTGAGATAACATAAATATGACTTGCTAAGCTATAATCAAGTTATTGCAACTAATTATGATCGAAGTGTGCTACTTGGGCACGTGGCGGTGGAATTTCAAACAGAATTGTCCATCCTTAGACAACATGGTTTGTATTACTTAGGCCCATTTCTTGATGTTGAATAAAATTAGGGTGGTCCAAATTTTCACGGAGATACATAAACTAACTTTTTTATTTGCAGAAATAGACGTTTACATTCTTGAGCAAAGTTGTAGCGCAGAAAATTTCATGGAACTTTCATATATAAACTTTTTTGTTGCTTGAACATTGACCGATTAAGAGCAGTTTTCTCTCATCAACTTAGGGTGTACCATAAAAAAGTTGTTTTGCCCTTACCTCTTTTATTTCAATTCCCACCGTAAAGTTGTGCTCGGACGAGTTTTGGACTTTTAAAGACGCGTACTTTGGTATAAAAGCTTAACCGCTGGCTTCAACCAATCAAAAGTAATTGAAGTTTTTCTATAAATAATACGCCCTTTTTAAATGTTGATTTCTATGATTGGGGCAAAAAAAGACGTTATTTCTGTATCTTGAGAAAACTACATTTGAATCTGGGATGGTTTAAAAAGAAAAACTTCAATAACTATTGATTGGTTGAAGCTAGCGGCAAAGTTCATATATCAAAATACGCGCCATAAAAAGTTCTTCAACTCGCCCGAATACAATGGAAATGTATAATAAATAAAAAAGTAAGGACAGAAAAACTTTTTTTTATGGTACACCCTAAGTTGACGAGGGAAAATTTGCTCTAAATCGGTCAATTTTTAACCTTCAAAATAATGGTGGTGAAACTTGAAATAAAAATGGAGGCCCATGATTTTCATGTTGATTAAAATAAGGATGGATTTTCATGGAGCTGCAAAAACTAACTTTGTTATTTGCAGAAATAGACGTTTACATTCTTGAGCAAAGTTGTAGCGCAGAAAATTTTATGAAATTTTCAAATATTTTTTTTTGTAGCTCAAAAATTGAAAAAATGTTTCTGTTGCCCTAACTTTTTTTATTTCGATTCACACCCGTAAAGTTGAGCTCGTGAGAGTTGTAAAACTTTTTGAGACACGTATTTTGATATATTAACTTTGCCGTGAGCTTCAACCAATCAATATTTATTGAAGTTTTTCTTCTGAAACCATCTCAGATTCATATGTAATTTTCTCAAGATACAGAAATAACATATCTCTAGTTTTCACATATGTTGAAATGAAGTTCCCTTTCAAATGACGCCTTTAATTTTTTTCTGCCCCAATCTAAGAAATCAACATTTGAAAAGGGCGTAAATTTTTCAGAAAAACTTCAATAACTATTGATTGGTTGAAGCTAACGGCAATGTTAATATATCAACATATGCACCTTAGAAAATTCTACAACTCGCCCGAACACAACTTTACGGTGTGAATTGAAATAAAAAAAGTTCGGTCAAAAAAAACACTTGAGGAAAAATTGCTTAAAATCGGTTAATTTTCAAGCTACAAAAAAGTTTATATGAAAATTCCATGAAATATTCTGCACTAGAACTTTGCTCAAGAATGTAAACGTCTATTTCTGCAAATAAAAAAGTTAGTTTATGTATTTCCGTGAAAATGGGGACCACCCTAATTTTATTCAACATCAAAAAATGGGCTTTAGTGACACAAACCATGTTGTAGAACATCACTTTGCATTAAAGTTTCAAGTTTAGGCGCTGGGAGCATGTTTCCTCGTAAATTCGTGATCTAGACCATTAATCCGGACATCTTCAAATCATTGTAACTTTTGAAATATTTCACGTAGCAATGAAAAATTTCACTGTGGTATAGCTGAGAGTCTATGATGAGAATGACTTTGATTGATGTTTACAGTTCATGTTTAGTATTCAAGATGGCACCGAAAGAAAAACAAGTGCGCGAGCGAATTTTGTACGGGCGTACGGCAAATCCTGACTTGTCAATACGGAACCTTGCAAGAACATTGAATTTGCCTAAATCCACTGTTCACGGTGTGCTCAAATCATTTTTGGACCGTTTGACGGTGGAGAGGAAACCGAGAAGTGACAAAAACATTGGACGCGCTGATCCTGTCATGGACCGAAAGGTGAAAAGGATATTATCCAAAAACACAAATCTTTCCATTCGAACGGTGGCTCGTAAAATAGGGATGTCGCCTGCTTTTGTCCAAAAATCAAAACAACGTTTGGGACTTAAGTCGTATAAAGTAAAAACAGTTCCAAATCGTAGCGATAAACAGAACTTGGCAGCAAAATCACGGGCTCGACGTTTGTACTGCGAACATTTGATGAAGTTTTCATGCGTTGTTATGGACGATGAAACTTATGTCCTGGAGGATTTCAAGCAGCTAAGGCCAGAAATGCTACACCTGAGCATTTCAAAACGAAGAAGGCATCAAAATTTCCCAAAAAATACCTTGTGTGGCAAGCAATTTGCACGTGTGGCAAAAAGAGTAAATCTTTCGTCACTACAGGCACAATCAACAAGCAGATCTATCAGAAAGAGTGTCTGCAGAAGCGATTGCTACCCTTCATCAAAAGTCACAAAGAAAAACCTTTGTTCTGGCAAGATTTGGAATCATGCCACTATGCTTAAACTGTGATGGAGTGGTACCAAGCAAATCAAGTGAACATTGTACCAAAAACCTCAAACCCGCCAAATTGCCCAGAGCTACGACCAATCGAGAGATATTGGGCTCTGATGAAGCGGAAGCTTTCTGGAAAGAAGCAAGGAATCAAAGACATCAAACACTTCCAGCAAATTTGGACAAAGACGGCTTCCTCAAACCCTAATGGACGGAGTTAAGCGCAAAGTTCGAAAATGTTATGCAAATATCGAATAACTATGTTTTGTCTTCACGAATTGTTACAACACATCCCATGAATCTGAAATAAACAACTACGACGGAAATATAATGCGAAATGTATGTTTTATCCATGTTTTCAGGTGTCTGGATTATTGCGGATACAGACTTTAGTATCATTAATGTACCTCTTTTTAGGTGATGCAATATTCAACTGAGTGTTGCAATACTTTTCCAAGCGAGTCCATACTTATGACTGGTAGTGTAGATGAAAAATTCTTCCCAACAGAACAGATCCTGGTGGTACACGACAGTTGAAAATGAAGAGAAAAAAACATATTTCAGCATTTCCTTGAATCGCGTGAGAAACCAAATATGCTGTGGTACTTGATGGACGAGGAGGACAAAACTCATGTTTCTGGATTTTTTTCATTCCTTCGTAGGAAACAATGGCGGCAAGAGTATGGTCCCGTATAAATCATAAGAAACGAGCACCGGAGATGATTAATGCATTCAATTTCTTATTTTTATACATCTCGGAGACAAACCGCTGAACGAAGCTGAAAAAGATACCCACGGGCAGGATTGGATTGCGAGCAGGGAGCGGGGGCTGTGGGCATGTGGAGGCACTTTAAGAATAAGTGGGATGAATCGCTGGGTTCTTTTTTTTATGTCGTTCCATCTTATGAATATAAAATCTTCGTTCGTGTGGAATGGGGTGTACCCAGGAGCTCAATTACGTAAGAAAAACACTCAATTGGGCCTGGAAGTAATACGAAAGCACGGTTCAGAAGCTGTTGAACTGGTTCCGAGGGCTTTTGATGGCTTCTTGAAAAGAAAACTTCTCATCCTGTCGGTTTATCAAGGCGTTTAAACATTTTCCATATAATGCACATTCTGGACAATCAAATACAACAGATTTCACCAAAATATGCACAAAGTTCCGTAAACTTGTCTAAATTGTCGGAATTTATGCCACCCGTGACCCACCGGTCTTGGTTATTAAAAAACTTTTTCCGGCACCAAATTTGTTTACCAAACCCGGCTATTTCTTGTAACAATATCTCATCACACCACGCAGCTGTCACGGAACTCTTCCTCCTTCCTTGTAATGTTTTCATAAAACCATCAAACTATAATCTAATTATACTTAATCTTTTCCTCGCACGTTCACCGCAGCCCCCGGCCCTGAACTGACAAAATTTGTCTTTTCCACCATCAACACTGCCGCCGGATCAAGAAGGAGCACACGGCTGCGGAAAAATTAGCTCCCAAGCCTTCCGTTATCATGGGACGAGCGCCTTCAATCAGTAGCAATCAGCGAAGCCACTCATCAACCGGGCCCAGCAACAACTCCCAGGTCCTCGAAGGGTGGGATGGTGTGATGTGATTTGTGACTTTTCCGTATTATTTTGGGCAGCAACACGCCCTCCGGTCGATAAACGGGAATGTCGAATAACAACAGCAGCTTCGACGACGACGAGTTGAGTGTAACAAGATTTACTAGTCGCCACATCCGGGATCGGAACGTGTGCGATTCGACGGAGATGAGATTGATAAAACATATTAATTAGAAGATAATTGATTCCGGATACACAGTTCATCCGTGAGGTTCATTTATTTTGCGTGCGGATGGGATGGGGAAATTTTGATATCAAGGAAAACAATTTTATTTATTCATCAATTTAGATGATCGTCATGAGATTGTTCGGTGATTTATTTGTTTTTGAGAATGTTGATCGTTCGGAGAAATATTAGATAGTGGCTCTAGGAAGCTTTTTCCAACTCAGACTAAATCAGGCGTGAAATGTACGTATTAGTGCAAACATATGGTTTGTAGATTTAAAAATATAGCCATTCTTAGCTGGGTTGGAACATCAGGTCACCAAAAATAACTCCTTGAATTCTAGTGACTTGATGTTTTCGAAGAAATCTCCTGCATTCATCAATCTTTGCTTCTGGTAAATTAGTAAATGTGATTTATTCATTTTAAAGTGCGATAAAAATAGTAGATTATGCAAGAAGTCACAAATAAAAGATTTATTCAGCCAGAGTTGTATGTTTGCTGTGAGTGCTGAAAAATGTGTTTTGGAAGAAAATGGTATTCAACATGCTCTCTCTATCTCCCAAACATTATTGCATGTTTTGTTTTGTTTCAACTTGTTCAGTTGTGTTCAAAATGCCGTCGAAGAAAGAAGCATTATGCGAGCGGACTGTACAGTTCTATCAAACTAACCGAGAATGTTCCAGTTTCAACCATCTATCGTGTCCTGGCTTCCTCCTGAACAGCTCGTAGGAGTGGTAGTGGGAGACCGGCTAAAATAATGGACAAGAGTACTTTTAACAACAAGGATTCGCTTAGTCAATCAGATGCAGCAAAAATGTTTAGGACTACGCAACTTTACATCTGCAAGAAGTTGAAGAAGATAGGGATAGTCTACCATAAGAAAACAAGATCATCAGAATAAACAGAGTAACAGATATCGTCTGTAAAATTCCAATCCACTGGTTGACCTAAAATTACGCCGGAAAATGTTTTGTTTTGGATGATGAAAGCTACTTCCCCCTTTAAAAAATCCATATCTCAAGAAACGATCGATTTTATTCTGATAACATTTCTACTGCATCTCCAAACGTGAAATATAAGTTTAAGCATAAGTTTGAGTAGAAGGTGATACTTTATATTGCCCTATCTGAGCGAGGAATTTCCAAACCATGGCTCAAACCCAGTGGTTTGGTTATTAATCAAGAAGTGCACCAAAATTAATTTTTGAAGAAAATGTTGATTCCATTTCTTAAAACATATCATGTAGATGGAAATTACGTGTTTTGGCCGGATAAAGCGTCGTCGCAATATGCGAGAAAAACACAAGCCTTCTTGAAAACTTCCCGTATTTACCAAAAAAACGCAATCGAATAAATTTGCCCCATTGTCGTCTTATTGAAGATTTTTTTTTGATATTTTAGTTTGCTGGTGTACAAAAACAACTGGAGATCCAAAGACTGTAAACAACTGATTAAGGGGAGATATACAGTTAGAACGAGAAAAAAACTCATTTTTGAAAAAAAAATTGAGAGGAAGTTTTTACTCAAATCAATCGAATACAATTATAAGTATTTCCATGTAGTATACAAAAATGTGTTTGTCAAAAATTTTTCAACAAAATGGCGGCCGTTAGATTGCGTTGAAAAAGTCGTTGTATTTTGCTGTGCCCGCTCTCCTGGCCGCAGTTTTGATCTGAAACCTGCTAACCCAAAAAATTACATTAGTTACATTTACATTTGGTAGATAAATTGAAAAAAAAGTGTAATAAAAATTGCACCTTTGGCGTAACTTTTTGAAAAAATCAACATTTTTTCCGCCATTTAATCACACTTTTCCATATTTTATAATAAAATATAATAATATTTTTTTAATTCATATAGGAGGTAATACTATCATAAAGAAATCCTAAAAGTTTCAGCTTAATTGAAAAGTTAGTTTTCAAGTTATCACCGGCATAAACTCCGAAAATGCTCTTTTAAGAAAAACGGGTTGGAAATAGGTCTTCTCGGTCAAGCGTCTCTTTATACCTGCTGCGCCCGAAAAAGGCGTCTTCGATAAACGATGAAAAGAAACACTTGGAGTTCGATTTTTGAAAAAAAAAAAAAAAGGGTTTCAAGAGCGTGTTCTGCGGGAAACTTACTAACTTTTTATGCATATAAAAAATTGAATTTTGTGGTCATTCTAATTGTGTATCTCCCCTTAATAGAATCAGTTCGCGTTGGACAGCCGAAGCGATCGGTCGTTTTATTGCAAGGATTGCTTTAGTGCTACTAATTCATCAAGGAGCGCTAGCGCTACGTCTCCCGGTGAAATTTTTGCATACACACGGTGTCTGTGGACAACATTCTCTCATTTGGGTGACAAAATCGCCTTTTTTTAATCGCCGCACTAATACCAAGCGAACACACGAG
The DNA here is from genome assembly GCA_034211315.2 of Aedes japonicus. NCBI lineage: Eukaryota > Metazoa > Arthropoda > Insecta > Diptera > Culicidae > Aedes > Aedes japonicus. The sequence continues at coordinate 152,553 of JASCZW010001452.1, forward strand.
TTGAGTACCCGAGCAGAACCGAATAACTCGATAACTGGCCTTGGTATTTAGGAGCTCAGATTAAGAGGTAAAATACCTGAGGATAATACCATAAAATTGTTCCCACAATGTTATGCGGATACCGAATTGAGGTAAGACAATAGAAAAATAGTCCCAGGTATCTTATATAACAAGTTTTGTTATTCAAGAGATATTTTGCTTGCAATTCTTAGGTATTTTGCTTAGGTATTTTACCTCTTAATCTGGGCTCTTTAATACCAAGGCCAGTTATCAAGATCAAAATTAGGTATTAATATGTTGTGGTCTCCTGCTCGGGTAGGAGTCAAAGAAAAAACACGTACTGGGTGACCTAGCGTCTCCTCCAAAAGTACTGATTCCTGCATTCCAGTGGAATTCAACGCCATAGTTGATATAACTCAAGAAGGGTAAACCAAGGGGTTTCCAACATGTTTTGGAGTAACAAGAAATCAGAGATTTTTATTTCCACAAAGTATTCACATAGTCCTATAGGTAATCACAATAATCAGGAGTAATCATAACTAATCATCAATTAACCGAAAGTTATCTTTGATAAATAATCAGGCAGGAGTAATCCTTAGTAATCATAAGTAATCATAACTTAGTATTAGTAATCATAAAGAATCAATGGTTTTAAAACCAGTAAACAGTTGGAAACAGATATAAATGACTTTCAACTTTACACCTGTTCTATAAGTTGTATATAATGTCGGAAGTAATGCGCTATATAGCTTTATTATTCATGATTACTTGATGATTACGTATGATTGCTTGCGTGATCATTTGATTACTAAGTAATTACAAAGGTTATTGTGATTACTGATGATTACTTATGACTTTTCAGGTTATGTGCTAGGTTTTCAACGGCTCATCTTTGTGATTTTTCATGGTCAAGATTTTGTTAGGTAGGAAATAAACCATTGACCACCCTGGTCATCTTTGGCTCTCGAAATGCCCTCCGGAAAAAAACCGTAATGGGAACTATTTAATTTTTGCATCATGATTTCGACGGCATAATTGTCATGCCCAAGATTCCTTCATGTCGAAAATAAACCATAAACCACCCTCGTCATCGGTGGCCCTCGGAAAGCCCACCGGAGTAGCCCGTAAAGTGGATTATTCAATTTTTGTACCCAAAACTTGATTTCCACGGCTCAGTCTTTGTGGTGTTTCATGCTCATGAATATTCTAGGTCGAAAAAAAAAATTGAACAGCCTGGTCATCGGGGTCCTCGAAATGTCTTCCAAAGATCCCGTATTATTGAACAAATCAAATTTCATATCAAAACTATTAGTTCGATAGCTCAACCTTCATGATTTTTCATGCTCATTACGATGTTATCACTGAAATAACCTTAGTCCTCTAGAGTCACCACATTGTCCCTCGAATAAATCCTTTTTACGAGACAACTAATTTTCATCACTAAGACCCAGCGTTTGATAGCTCAACCTTCGCGATTCTTGAGCACATCCGTTTGTGCATAAAATTTTAAGCTTAAAAATAACCGGAACCATGTAAAATTTGGCGCGAAGCTGCTTGCGATTTTGTTTTGGTTTGACGGTTTAACATTTGGTTTCGACTAACACCGTAAGTAAAGATTATCTAAACAGTCATGTAAACAACCCTTTTTTTGGGTGGATCATAACTAATCATCAAGTAATCATGAGTAGCCATGAGTAGTCATAAATAATCATCAGTTATCACAATAACCTTTGTAATCTCTGAGTAATCAGAGTAACTTTCGGGGAAGTGACATAATGTAATCAATACAGTTGGAAACCCCTTGGGGTCAACAACGGAAAGTGATACCAAGCAAAACAAAATCTCGATACCAAGTTGGGGTTGGTAGTGGGTGACAACTACCGTCTATCTGTGGTATTGATCACACCGGTTTGAAGTAAGTGCATATTGTATGACCTCCACTAGTAGAGGTGACCTGGGCGGGTAAAGAGGAAGAACGCTACCGACATTTTTGGACGGACACCCTCACTCTGGCTGCATCAAACTGAAACGTTGTTTCAATTGCTCACTAGACCACGAAGAAAGAAACGAATGCGAAAATGAGCCCTCTTGCAGAAACTGCAAGAAAGATCATTGCCCATCCAATCGACCAATGCCCAATATACAAAGCGAAGTTGATATCATCAGAACAAAAATCTACCAAAATCTCTCGTATGCTGAAGCATGGAAATGTGCCACAGTTGGAAACGGTAACTATGCTCAAGTAGCGGCACAACCACGACTGGATCAAGCTAAGATGAACGCTTTAACGCTACAAATAGCAGAAAACGGTAACCAGATTGCAAAACTAAGAGCCGATCTCGAACACACCTCGCACGAACTACTATCGAAACTAAACATCATCATTGCACAAAATGAAGAGAAGGATAAACAGAACTTTTGGAACACGTCCGTCAGCGGGATGAGAAAATCGCAAACATTGAAGTCACAAACAAAAACATGAGGAAACCCATAGAAAACATGAAAACTCGAACGAGAACCGATTCACAAAGCAGTTAACCAGCTAAGCACTCCAATTACAATATGAAATCGAAGACAAAACGATTAACAACGCAGAACAAACAACAAACAGAAACGCAACAGTCAATCAAAATCGAACAACAGATCATCATAATCAAGATCCACTCAATTCACACGTCCAACGAATACACATCCGGAATTCTGACACAGGTCACGTCAGCTATCATGTGAATCCAACGTTACCGGAACTGTATCTACATCGCTATCAAGGAAATCAGATACCAATATCATCGTGTAGCAGCTATGATTGCAGCTGCTGTACAGATTATCCACACGGAATGGGGTCCATAAGCTCCAGGCAAAACCATGCATCGGCCTCGACCTCAGATGTTCCCAGTATCTGGATTGAGCCTGTGGCAGCAGCCGATTCAGGGCGCTTGTCTGCTCCACAACGTCGTCCCTCAAAGTGCAAATGATACCCAAATACCGTTCACAGCTAACAACATTCAACCGCCTCCAGTCGACTTTACATCTTCCATTTCTTCCGGACACAACAATCAAACTTTTGCTCTACAATGGAACGTTAGAACTGTTTGGCGGAACTACGCAAAA
>JASCZW010001453.1:0-43751 GCA_034211315.2 Aedes japonicus
CTTCTTGATAGTAAACTTTGAAAAGAACACGAAGTAAGAGGTCATGTCTTATAATTTCTCGTTTTCGATAATAAATTCATCAAACGCACAGTATTTCCCTATCACAGATGACAAATTTGAGCAACCGAAGTCTCAGCTAAAGCAAACAAACGATATATAGAGGGATGCACCTTCACCACGTGCTTCATTTGCTCTGCAGGTCTTCAGAGCTGACAGGAACCACCGTATAGATCTGGCAGCTGATGGGCAGCCTATGGCTAGACGGCGGATGGCAAAGGCAGGCAAGGTTTACATAGCCAGTTGAAGTGAAAAAAATCTGCATCCAAAGAAGACCAAGCGAGGCTTGAATTCAGTCGGGGAGTGGTGAGGTAAACCTGCTCGCATACGTTCCGTACCAAATACGTTGGTCACGATAGGGCATCATTCCGCTTTATTACCGGCCGGGACGATTCACCATCTTCTCTTGAAATCATCGGTGTCCATTTGCCTTTTTCGTAGTTTCCCTGAATAGTTTCCACTTAATCTTGCAGACGGAGAAAGAAATAATTAATCTTAACAGCTGCGTAAAATTTCCCCTCTTTCGATTCCAAGGCAAAGGGAGATAGCAGAAACGACGGAACTGCTTTGCAATCTTTCATTCGCCATACAACAAGGTTTGCAATCTTTCACACAACAGACTAGATTCAGGAGTATCTGGCTGAAATGTATGACGAAATATCCCATGAATTTCGCATTCCCTTTATGTACATTAGTTAACGCAGACAATTCAATCTTTCTTTTCATCAGTGTGAACCCAGTACTTCACTATTGGGCGAATCTCGCGACGGATTTCGCATAGTGATGAAGGCCAAAACAGAGCTGGAGAGTTGTGGCTTCTGATAAACGGTAGCAACAGCTTTTGCCAGACATTTTTTCCTCGTACACATCCTTATTGATTGTGCCGGTAGAGACAGAAACATTGGGATTTTCGACGACAACTACATATAGCTGGCCAAATCAAATACTTTTCCGGAAATTTGAACACCTTCTTTGTCCGGAAAGGCTTGGCATCCGCATTCCTTTGCATTGCGGTATAAAGTGCTGAACCAGAAGCTGTTTAAAGTCTTCAGTACGTATGTTGTATTAATCCATTATGATACAAGAAAATGTTTGCAAATTGTTGAGCACGACTTTTTGCGGTGAAATTTGGCATGTCATCACGTTTGGGCACCTTTTACACTTTGTACGCCTTCCAGTCCATGCCTTCTGCATAATAAGTATCGAGGATGGTTCCTCAGTCGATACTGGAAAGCAGGTCAGCATTGGTGCGGTAATCTGCTCTCGAAAATCGTAGGAAACAACGTCCGGTGTAATGTCAAAATCACGCCAAATATATATATACATACTACACATATGAACAACGTACGGTTGACCAATTCAACAGCTACCCAGATCAGTTCAACGCTGCTCAACAAATCATTCTCAATTGCTCTGGCCTTCAATCCGACTGCCAAGAGGACACCACCTCCCGCAGATTTTCGGCTGTTAACAGAGTTTGGCTGTAAGCAGGTTATCACATCAGGAATACATCGTATTGCGGATCCGAAAACTGTGATTGGAAAGTGTGCGGAAATCAAGCCAAGTCTCGGTGAAGAGCAATAACATCATGGCAGCGAACCGAAACAGATAAGCGATAGTTTTCAGCAATTGAGTCTATACCGTCCGCGTTCTGGTAGTAAATAGTGACGTTTGATTACAGCTGCGTGAAATTGCGTATGCCTTGTCTGAGAGGAACTTCGGGGTGAGAACGTTCACGGGCCTTAGCCGAACATATGCCACATATTGAGTAATCCAGAAAATTCAAGTCTGGGCTGCTGAGAGCCAAATGTCCTTTGGCCAAAATTCCATGTTTTCCTTCAGCCACGCTTGAGGATATTTTTAAATATGACACGCTGCTCCGTCCTGTTGGAAAATGACGTGTTGGTGTGCTCCAAAGTTGGCTTTCATCCATGGCAGAACGTGGTTCTTGAAAATGTTCATGTAAAACTCGGTATTAACTTTTAATGCAGCTTTGATAAATACTGAGGCATTTTTAAGCCATTGCATTTTCAAGCAACTGCCTCGAAAACCATGACTCCGATCGGATGTTTGGTTGTAAGCTAAATTTCATGTTCTCTGGAACATCCTCAATCTTCGTCGGCAGAAATAAACCTGTCTGTACGTGTGTTAGATACGGGATCGATGGTGAACATTATCTCATCGGAAAATACGAAGGTATTTGATTCAGGTTTTTTATTATTCTTTTATTATAGAGATTTTCAGCCCTGGGCTGGTTCATCTCCGTTGTAGTCACTTCAAATACCTTTTTCAAATACCAGTTTGGTGAGGTGATGTCTTTTTCCATGTAATCGATATGGTTTTCTTCCAACCATTCAATCGTCGAATCCTTGCCAATGGCCTTCGTGTTATATTGCGGGCCAGGAAGAGTTTTTGAATTTTCCTTAACGTAAGTTTCGTCTTCCATTAATATGCTCTGATCTTCGGTCTTTAAAATTCAATCATCGAGCTTCCACGATCTCTTACTGGCATTTTCTTTCTGTTTAGAACTTTGTTTGGCGATTTTATGTTTCTTATGTATTTTGAAGCCATATCGCCGTTTGATTCGTTGGCCAAATCCACGCATAGAAATCGATTTGTTCTTATTGATCAATTTCACAACGATTAAATTTTGTCCAATTAGAGGTCACTGGCACCTTGTTTTCGTCCAGATCTCGACAAATCAGTAACCGTTTTGTGCGTTCCCAATTTCCCAATATTTGCTATTAAACTTGCAGGTGCTACTCGTTTTGCAATTTGGTTAAATATCACGCCTTTCACAGTACACTAAGCGCGCAAGATTGCTTTCGCACTCTAATGTGAATTCGCGACATCTTTGCTGCAACAACATACAGTAGAAAGTATGCGCCGGAAACTGAAGCTTTACAGGTCAATAAATTAAATGAAACGCCAAAGTACGTTGTGTGTTCTTGTATTGTTGTGCAAATGCGTTATAAATCTAGTGAAACTACTGTTCGATTCCTTACTCAAGATTCCGCGCGCGGACGTTTCGGTGGTTCCGGAAATGGTCAATGAAATCAATGGCCTTCTCAAATCTATTGAAACTATATTTAGGAAAAATCATGAAAATCGAGCTGCCGCACGATACTGATGAGGCCCCTACTAAAGCTTCCTCCAGACGTTCCGGTGGTTCTGAGAGTGGCCAATATAATCAAAGCTCTTCTTTAAGTTTATAATAAACTTTGTGATGAAGAACCAAGAAGAAAAAAGCGCTGTCACATGGCATGCTTTGGGTAAAAAGAAAGAACTGACCGCAGCATTCACTTCATCAGAACCTGTTTCACGAAAATGTCCATATCTCAGTCAATTTGAGTTGATCGAACTTTCACTCGCTTGGAAAATGTTTTCACTTTTCGTGTATTAAAAAAAGTTTGTCGATGGCTTCTTATACTGAATCTCACCACACTTTTAACTTACAAGATAGAGGCTATCCCAAGTAACATTGCAAAACCATCCAGCTTTATTAAGTTTTAATTAAATTTTTATGAAAGCCACTAGAAATCAATTTGATTTCATTATAGCGATCAGAGGTGCCAATAGGTTTCAAGTTTTGAGTCAGGTTTATGAGAACCTATACAGCTTCTTTACAACGATCCTTGTCTTCTAAAGTTCCTTTCACTCCTATCAAAGGTTTTATTATGACTTTATGAACTCCTAAAATGCTGTTTTGAAATGCCGTTTTAGGACTCATTCAAATTATCTTATTAGTTCTGGCAGAAAGTCAAACTCTAACAGAACCGTACTGATCAAGTGTGAAATCAGCAACAACCTTGTGATTGAAAATTTTGCAGAAATGCTCGAGATTGAGTATCAAGTCTGGATTTTTGCCAATCTATATTAACTGTATATCAGCTGATATTAGTTTTCCATGCTATAGTTCTCCAAGTGTACGCTTCCCTTATCACAGTTCCTCCATTGACTACGATCTCTCCATGAAACAGGTTATTCAAGGAGTTCCAGATCAACTTCAACCTATTTTAATTCCCCATATTTTTATTGAAAAGTACAGGTCAAATTGCGGTATAATAATTTTGACTGATGGGTCGCCGCATTGATGGATCCACATGATTTCGGTGTCTACAATCAATACTCATCTGCCTTCCGGAAACTTCAGGAACCTTGTTCCGTATATGTAGCTATCAATTTCACATGGGGATGATTTCCGGCATGCCCATTGACTATTACTTCATCTTCCGGATAGTCTCCTTGTCTATTGAGGCCGATGAAAACAGTGAGACACTCATCTTGCTTTCAACAAGGGAGCAGTTGTGTGCGTTGGTCGAAAGATCGATTTTAGGATTACCTTTGTATGGGTCCCCTCACATTGTTCAATTCCAGGCAATGAGAAGGTGGACTCTCTAGCAAAGGTGGGCGCACAAAAAGGATAAATTTTTGATAGAAGAATTTCACACAATGAATTTTTCCCATTGGAGTCAGAGTTCTCTTCAAAATTGCCAAACGATTGGACAAGTAATTCTCTTGGATGGTGGTTAGCATTCCATTTATTTCAAATGTTTCATCGAGATTGTGGTTCATATGTCTGGATGTAAGTCTTCCGACTTACATCATTCGTAGTGATATCAAGACTTCTGTCCAACCACTACTCGCGAGACGCACATCTCTCGCACAACCTCGTCGATACCAATATATGTAGGTGCGGTACCGGTTATGATGACATCGATCACGCAGTTTGGTATTGCCCGGATAATGATGCCTCCAGAGCACCATGTCCTGTTTTCGTGCTTCCTGTACCTACTACTTGCCCAGCAAGCTATTGGTCAACCATCTCCACCTAGCTCCTGAAAGGAGCTATAGGAACCAAGGACATGATGACAGCCAGAGAAGCAATTATTAACTAGACGAGTTACCTGCCTAGTCCCTTCCAAACGATAATGCGAGACCATTAACCTCCAGCTCCAGCTTATGGTATCACAAAAGTTCAACTCAGTGGACGCAGTGATTCTACGCCCCAACATAAAAAAAAAAACCTCCAGCTAGCCACGAGGAATTGGTGCCCCACAACACCATAGAGCAAATCATTGTAATCATAACAATTTTGAATATCGGCTCTGCAGAAGTGTCACACACGTTTGAGTATTTAACGAAGTCAGAGGTCTTGAAATATATCCAAAGTACTCTGAATAGGATATACATCTTAAATGGTATTGACTGGAACATCCTGAATGTCGTTTTTTCCAATTGGCTGCAGTGAATAATTTTGTAGCAAACTTAGACAATAACATGCCACTAGTTTCGAAAGGCTTCAATTTTCTTCCACTTTTCTCTTAAGAACCGTTAGCAGTTGTCTCATTCTCCCGTACAGATGCTCTATCCACAATTGTCATTATATATGAACTTAGTAAAGTGTGGCAAAAACCATCTGGAAACAACAACTGTTAGTTTACACACTGATTCTACCCAGATTTCATATACCAATAGACCATTTAAACGAGAACTTCTAAATTGACTTTAAAGACCATGTAGTTAAAAAAAAGATACTTTGCAGACATTTCATAGAAAAAAAAGAGACTTTTTAGAGATTTGCATTTAAATAGTGAATCAAGTCTCTGGAAATATACCTGCAACCAGCTCTGCTTAAGGTATGTAAAAAGTTGCACAAGACTTTGGAGAATCGAATCATGTCAACTCATTCATACTAAGCAGAAAACTATACAACAAACAACAACATCCATGGTATATTGTAAAGATGACAACATTACACCTTGTGAGGCAACCTCGATGGTAAGCAAAATGCCATATTTATAAGAACACTTTAAAATGGAACACGATCAAACACCTGCAGGTGAGCCTCCTCAAAAACCCAACAGTGTGACAAAACGATCTCAAGAATTCACCATCCACGCCCACCTTTAAAACCGTTTCATTGCCACAATTTACGCCACAATCGTCGTCGTGGCAGCAAATGATGAAATCAACGGAACGATATCCCCTTCCAAAAAAAAAACAAACCTCAATCTCATTTACATATGCTTTCAAAAACTCCTGCCCCGATCCAACCGAGGTGCTGGTTGTTAAGACGCAAAACCGGTTCCGAATTTTCGGTTTATTCGATATTTATTACCTTTATCATTCTCACACTTGACATTCCCCAGCAGTGTCGATGGTGGTGATCTGCTGCTTCGAACCAGAGACCGTCGTCCACGAGTCGTTTGGACATTCTTATTCCGTCTACTATTCGGGGTCACTAGCGGGGATGTCAACGAAATGAACTCCAACATCGTAGTGCGACATTCACTGTCAGATTAAGGAACAGCAAGTAGCTAGTTCCACCCCCCAGTGGATGAACCGTTCGCAGAGCAGGAGTAATCGCGCAACGTCTGTTCGTTTGCTTCAGCAGTATTGTTGTTGTTTGGAGAGCTGCAAAATTTCCCCACAGAGATGTCAGGAGCGAGAACATGCGGAGCGATTTGCGAGCACATAGAACGAAAATTATCATATGAAAACCGAAATTTTCCACATGCTTTACTTTTCACGTCTATCGTAAATGGGAAATACTACTGCATAATTTGATTATTCTGGCAGAAGCGTGTTTGTTAGAATGGGATTGCTTTGGGGGAGAATTATTTCTTGTTCTAAATCAAATAAATTGTGATGATTCTTGGAAAATAAGTACCATTCCGAACCGTTCTTCCCGAGTTAATTTGAGTGGATGAGTCATGGGGCTATGTTGTATGGATCAGTAAATTATTAGCTGTACCTCAGATGAGCGATATTATTGAGACAGGGAAACAGAATGTTATCCCCGATTCGGTAAATGGGGATTATCGACTTCCATTAGGATCCTAGAAGAAAAGAAGCTTCATCCTTCCTGGATTACACCTACGAACGCAGCACTGTGAAACTGTCCGAGACTGCTCTCGCAAGCGGTGACTGGCTAAAATGCAAATGGCATGTGAATGTTTTCCATCTGGTTTCCTTATAAACACACTCGAACTCTCGTCCTCGAATTTCAAAATCTAACACCCCAAAAAACTCCTCTCCCCGGTACGCAAAGTTCAAGTATGGAACGTTCCAACTTTCGACCGACCATTATTGTGACCAAATTCAATCACACATTACATCCCCCGCTCAGCTCATTTTTCAAAACTCGAAAAGCGACAACATCTCCAACCTACGGCCATTCCCCAGCCCCGCGGCAGTGCATATCCAAAAGGTTAATCACCTGCGAAAATAGGCCTTTTAGAGCTACTGCCGCTCTAAAGAGCAGCACTTTGTAGCAATTTCCGCCCCGGGTCGCGTCAAGCACGTTTTCCAAGTTGCATTATGTGCCATATTTACCTACATTTTCCAACCAGTGACTTCACACTACTGGCATCCGATGCCACGCGATGCACGCGATTTGTTTTTGGACTTATTCTCTCTCTCTCTCTGTGCGGCGGTCAGTCGGAGCGGCCCGCCGAGTGCATAATGGATCATAAATACGAAAATCGAAAGTCATTTTCGCGCTCGATTGGAAGTCGGCTATTTTCCGTCATTTCTGTCATGTCTGTCAGTAGGCTGCTTCGATTTAGGTAGCTTCTGCTAGGAGTGAAGATCAAGTAAGCTCTGGGCAGATTTCCCCCTTCCATCTGTCAACATGAAGAAGAAGAAGAAACAGAAACAGAAGACCATTTTCCTCCAGCCCGGGTGAACGACAATCGGCGAATCGTGGTCGCGTTTTGCCATTTGAAATTTTGCCAAAACGTTTTCGAATGTGAAGCAATCTTCCAACGACCCGAAGAGGGGCGGGAAAATTATTTGGCCATTTTGCCATTTTTCGACACCGGTGGAAGAGGAAGTGCATACGAGTGACGCTAATTGAGTCTTTGGTGGTGTTAAATGTGTGTGATCGCTATTGGAAGTGGGGAATTAAGTTTTTTTTCTTAGGACCGGTAGCTGATAATTTTCACAGATGAATTATTGGAAATGGTTCGAAGCCTATGATATTAACAAAAATTACTCGGCGGAGAGATTTAAGATCCACACGAGAAGGGCGTTGAACTTGATCGGGAAATAGGGTAAGGGGATGTAATGTTAGCCTAGCTCCTTGATTCAGCCTATATACCAAATGTGTCATTAATGCAGCGATAATCAACAAAATCATGTTGCTAAATGAATGACCGATGTAGTCGAAGCAATTGAGACAAAATTAATCAACTTAGAGTTGTTCACTTCCACGTAATATTCGGTTTCTTGAACTTTTGGGGCATCATGATTTCACTCGTTATGCTGAACAGATGATCTACACGATTTCAAATGATCTAAGTTTGGCTTAATTGAATCGATAAAGCAAGTAATGCAGTCTGGATGTGCAGAAAATAGTTACACGTTACAAACTAACTGTTCACATAGCTAAAATAATAATTATTTTACAAGAAAATCGTAGACCCAATGTTGGGTACATATTTTTTTGTATGTTCCCAACTATGGCCTGTTGTATCAATAACGTAGTAAAAAGGTTGTTATTGGTAAAATTTCAAGTGGAAATGCATGAATTAGCGGTTGTTTACATTCAAGTTGCTCATCTAAACACAAATCGAAGAGACAAAATCATTGTATAGTGAATTATAATATTTTCATTACTGAATGGCTGATAAATCATATATGAACTTCATGTAAGTGTTTAGAGGCAGTTTTACCTAGTTTGTATTGTGAAATGTTGTATTAAGTCAATCCACTACAGCTTACAATGACTTAATTCATAAAATAAGAAAAAAAACCGTTCAAAGACTGCATTTAGTAATTATTCCATCGAATGGGACGAAGTTGCATCCACGAATAGACCCAATTTGGTGCCTATAGACCGACATTAAATCCTCATCCCCCGAATGTTTATGGCATTATAAAAATAGTTGTGTAACTTTTAGTGATACATGCTACCAGATGTCTTATCAAACTTGTTTTTGCAAGTGTATAACTAGTTGAATCTCGCTTACAGCTTAAAAACTATATGAGTTACAATGAAAAATGTGATCGCTGGTTGCATAATAGGCTGAGTCAAAGGACACATACCCTACATATCGAATGGACGCGGAATGGTATCGCAACGAATGTCCAATGAAATTTAGATAGAAATGTAACATTCTATTCCTTTCTTTTTAAGGTTTATAAATTTACTATACAAGGTACATCCGGAGAGTTAACAATTTGATTTACGATGCCTCTCAATTCCTATATTTGTATATTGTGTGACTGTTCATTAAAGATAGTAAACACCAGTTTATCAATGGTTTAGGGTTAAAACTTAAGGTGAATCGCTGCTTCATGTATTATTTCCTATCTTTTATCTATCTCTCGCAAACTTACCTCGCAATTTCAAATTGATAAATCTCGATTGTTAGTGAATGAACATAGAATCGACAAACTGATGTGATTAAAAATTCAATATCTAGTACAGAATCTAAGTTATATCAATTCAAAATTGTGAAGAAATGGCTGCCGTCGAGAATGCCTCAGCGTATGCCATTAACGGAAAACTGTGAATATTCGATCAGTGTGTAACATTGCAACACACCTGAAAATCGAAAAAGAATTGAGAAATGTTGAACGATGGGTCGGATCAGCTTATCAACTCGCCGATTAATTCTGCACAAATGGTTTTCCGAAAAGTTGTCGTTTCGAGAATTGGCATACAGCGTGAAGTTCAAGATTTACCGAGATCTGGACGCAAAAAGGGGACATCTGTCCAGAAAATGAAATCGCATAAATCGTGTTCTTTTCGTGAAATATAGAACAAAATGGATATTAAGGCTTGTTCGCAACACAATCTCGACAGATTAAATTTGGAATAAAACAAATTTGTTGTTAGTTCAATCCAAGATGCATTTTTATTCATTGAATTGTGCATAATTAGTCATCCTTTAACTAATTACAGTTACTTAACTAGGCTGCATGAAAAAACTACGAACTTTTGAGTCATAAGGGTCTGTGCAGATTTCTGTGCAACCGATTTAGCTGCTTTTGTCCAAGATTTTGGGATGCTGCTTAAAGTCTTCCATCACATAAGTTTCATCATCGATTATCACGCAGGACAACTTCGTCAAATATTCAACCACAAAACGCACGTCAAATTGGATACCAGTACACTTCCAGGAGTCGCAAGTTTTCAACACTGAGCAGAGGATAGATGTGCCTGATGATGTGCGATACATCCGGACCGGAAAATTTGGGAAAAGGTTATGGTGTGGCAAGCCATTTGCTCTCGTGGCTTGAAAAGTTCTTCATATTTCGCAACGGGCACAATCAATGGTGAAAATTACTGGAAAAAAAGCATCAAAAACGGCTATCTACCGGAAGCATACGAATCCTCCATTGTTTCGGTCAGCCCTGACAGCTGCTCACTACGCTTCTGCTACGATGGGGATGTTCAAGATGGATAAAGTTGATTTTATCAAAAATTCTAAAACCCCCAAACTGCCCTGAACTGCGTTCTATTAAAAGATACTGGGCAATAATTAAGCGGCACAAACTAAAACTGTTCTCCAAGTGAAAAACCACCATCACACTAGTTATGTGAGTGGCATTAACAGCATTCTTACCGTTGGTTCAAATCGATGCCATTTGGGTCACATTTTCTGAGTGGTTCCAACAGCATCCTTATTGTTAATTTAAAACGTTTCAAGTATTTTTTAAATTAACCTTATTTTTCCAATGAATAATCACCATAACAGTAGCCCTAATAGCATCTTTACTGTTGGTTTAAGTCGTTACTTTTATTTCAATATCTCTATGTCCGAAAAATCCTTTATATGGAAAATGATATAAAAATACGAATTAAAGAGTTTCACTAATTATTGTCTCTTTTCTTTCCTAGGATAATCTGGACGGTACAGTATTATTTACGACCTTCTATAGCAACAAGTACCTAACATCCCTTCCATTCCATAATTAATCTATAAATAAAGGAAACCAAGAGTTGCACATTGAGAAGGATTCACTATTCCTGAGTGACATTTTGTTAATTCTCGACTTGGGTCGGACAACTGCCTTTGAATACTTTAGAACGCTAAGCTTGATTGGGTTGTGTTTCTGTTCACTTAAAAATGCGACAATCACCCACACAGTAGCGTGCTTCCGGCTTACTAACTTGATTCTGTCTCCGTTCAGGTACAAAAAAATGGGAACTAGAACAATACACAAATGCTTTTCCGCACTGCAAAGAAGAAACCCAATGCAAAGAGTATTTCGCAAAGCACTGCATCCGTAATAGTACCGGAGATTTCATCGTTTGTCTTCCATATTCGGATAACCTATGTACTCTTGGTAAGTCCAAAAAAGAGGACTGCTACATCTCGAACGCAAACGGGAAAGGAGCCCTGAGTTAAAACAACAGCACATTATTTTATGCGAGAGTATATCGACAGCGGCCATATGAATCTCTTACAATACAAGCTTCGGGTAACTGTGTGTTTCTTCCACAACATTGCTTCGTAAAGCAGGATAGTTCAACAACTAGGCGTCGAGTAGTGTTCGATGCTTCAGTGCTACTCGCTGGTGACGTGAAACAGATATCGAAGGACCATTCGAATCTTATGGCGCTGGTCAGATAATGAGCACACCCAGGAATACTGCCTGAATACTGTTACTTATGGTAGCAAATGCGAACAGTATCTGGCGGCAAAGTGAGTACGGGAACTCCTGCTTTCCCACGAATCCCAATTTTCGCATGCAGTTGATGAATCTATCAAGGCTATTTACTTCGACGATGTACTGACGGGTTCTTCTTCTCTACTGGATTTTCTGCGGAAATGGTCTTTAAACAGTTCTGGAGCCCTAGAAGGGGTTCCTGGAGTGGAACTTGAAGTGAAGATTCCCATCAATCACCAAGAACCTAACACCATCAAGGCAGTGGGAATACACTGGCAGCCGTGCAGCGATGAATTCCTGTTCAGTGATCAATCGCTCAAGTTCTTTCAGCCCACAGATCGCATCATTCTCTCATCGCTAGGCAGGTCTATTTATGCAACGTTTGTGGGAACTGAAGGTGGACTGGGATGCCAATTCCTCCGGTGAGTTGACTAATATGTGGCAAGTGTTGAGAAGTGAAGGAAAAAGAATAGACGAGCAGAAATGGATGAATGTAAGGGAAGTGGAGAAAAAAAATAGAAGACGACATAGTGTGAAATGATAGACGAAATAGAAACCAAGAAGAGAAGCAACAGGATTTAAGCACAAAATAAACGAAAGAAAAGCACAAGAATCTTGAGCTCGTAGTGTCGTATATTAAATGCACTAACTGACACAAATGCACCTTGGATAAAAAGAAAGGTTAACAAATTTTAAGCAACTTTGAACTTAAAGTTTTCTCAATAGTTTTTTCAAATGGAAAAATTAGAATGTACCTAAATAAACGGCATATTTTTCTAATTCAAATTTCTCGTTAAAACACGGCTCCTAGAGTACCAAAATCTACAACTTTTACTATACTGAACTTGTCCGTATCAGTTTTTGAACAAAAGATTTGATTGTTTTCCCCAAATTAAGTATGATTGATATGCTGTTATTTCTAAAAATAAACCTTTTTTTCAAAAGTTGAGCGATTTAACTTATTGATTAAAAATCTTAAAACTGAAAATAGGTTATTTTTAAAAATATTCCAAAAGCATATTTTAAAAGGAGGTTTTCTGTATTATAGAATAGGTAATAACCCACGAATACAACTGTAATATCGACAAAACCTCAACATATGTGAGCTAAGAAGTTATCTTGCATACACTTTTCTAAATTTTAAAAAAAGATTTATAATACGGCCAAAACACTGCGCACCGTTAAACACGCTGGACCAGAATATGATTTTAAGCGGAGAAGTAAATTGTATACCAAAGTTGACGACCACTCAGTTGTTCGAAATTCATATCAATGAAAACTAAAGTGCTACTTGTTTTCTAACATTAGGACTGTACCGTGAATTATGGGTAAAGAAAAAAACAGAATTATTCACTTTTGAATTTTTTTTATCGATGCTCAAGTTACAAAACATTCAATGATCAAGCAACAGCAATATTTTCTATTACGTATTACTTCAGCTAGTTTCAAAAAATAGCCTATATCTATCCAAAAATTTAATTGAAGCTGCGTTCCAATCTATATTTTCTATTTTCCCTTATCAAAGAGATAAACATCAGAAAAGAGACTGTTTATTTTTAGAAAAAAAACAACAATTGCTTTTGTTTGGCAACTGATGGTCCGGCAAATTAAAAGTTGTATATTTTGGTACCCTTGGGAAACGTACTTTGATGATTTTGTTGCTGGGGATTTTTTTTTTGTTATCGTGCAGATTGGGCCGAAGGGTCGTAGATTGTTACGAAAATTTGACCACGTGTACTGTTTATGGATATATGAACAAAAACAAGATTTAAAATATCGGGGTTGTCAGTTTTCCTTCAAAATTTTCCACAAGTGACGAGCCCATAGTTTTTCGAGCATTACTCAAGAACAGAAAAAAAAAAACAATCACGAAATCTTCACCAATCTTATGAATTAATAAACAAGAAAATATTTTTTTCAAAATTTTTCATGACCCAGAAAAAGGTTTCCGGCCAGGATAATCGGCAACCCTGAATTTTTTAATATTGTTTTTTGTATGATAATAGGAATATCCTGTTGTTGTTTCGTATTTACGTGAATTTCAGCCTAGGGCTGGCTCGTCACCCCAAGGAGGCGACCTGGATCCTACATATCGAACCCCTCAGCACACGGGCCGGCAGCTACGGCTTTACTTCCCATGTGAAAATTAGGTGATAAGATATTTTGCATCTCAGAGAATCCCAACGGCACCAACTGGAATTTATCCCAGACCGAGTAACTCTGATGAGAAAAATGTAATCAAAAAATAAGAGCGAAATAACTGGTTCTAAGTTAGCTTCTGAACAATGCTGCTTACAAAATCAAGTCCAATATTTTCTAACACAAGGTCAGCAATCAAATGACCACTACAAAATATACTAAACATCCATGACATAATATATATCGGGGAAAGTGAGGGACCCAAGTGAAACGATTTGGATAGGGAGCATGGGACTTCCATCTTCCCTATTGTTAACATTAGGGTTTATTCTGTCGATCGAAGGCTTGATGATGTAGTTGTGACCTTGCTAGTGATGTAATTGTGACCTTGCTTTAGGAAGAAGATTCTTTTCCCCATATTCGCCGGTTTCGCGTAAATGTCTCTGTCCACGGGACCACCCAAACGTTTTTGGCCCTTCATACAGGAGCTTGTTGATCACAAACAACAGTAGAATCCTGATCAAATCGTTTTTCAGATTATTCTACTGCTATGGAAAGTTACCTTGCTACAATAGATGGCAGTATTTCATCATCATCATCATCATCATGATATGAAAATAAGGACAACACTTATTATTATTGATACCAAAAAAGAAAAACCGTCATATAAGGAACAACTTAGTTCGATAATTTCAAACTTAGGCTGAACTCGCATTCTGAACCAATTTTTACTGGCAAATTCTTGCAACTATCAAGGTATCTAATCAGTTCAACGCAGGTTTCTACGTTCCGTCTGCCAAATTACGAGAGCCGTTGTCAGCTGATCGTTCTGGAACCACTTCGGATTCGTCGGAACGAATCTAGGGCTCTCTTTGGCCGAATAGCGATACACTACCCCTTTTTCGAGCAGATCAATATTTACGTTCCTAACGGGCATTTCGAAATAGTGTGGTGTTATTGATGTTTGATGTTATGCCATTTCGCCGTACAGATTACAACACGGACGGTGCGGTTGAAGGAATGCAGCGGGTATTTAATAGATTCTCAACCATATTTAACTTCCCAACAACGAAACTCCTCACTGACGCTTCTTGTCTTACTTTTTCTGGGTTCTAAAATACTTTTAGCGTTTAGGATTAGTGTTTTACAATAGCAGTTTATATGTTTATGAACTTCCATTTTGGGACATTAAAAGTCTGTTGTTGTCGAGCAGAAAATCGGACCACATAGGAGTGCATTAACTTTCTTAGCTTCGTCACTCCCAACGAAACTCCCCCTAAATATCACATCTCGCCAAGGAAAGCCTCCCGCAAGGTAGCATGAGTTCTTAGCATCTTCTTAAGTAGACATCTAATCAACACTTCCCTCCCATCCCTTACTGACCATAAGGACCTGGCCAGGTGTTGTGCAAAGAGATCGATAAGGAACCTGTCCTACCCAAAGCGCTTCCATCGTCTTTATAGCAGCCAACCCAGGATTGTGTATGGTCGGAAAATGCTATGCTATGCTAGGTGCAGATGCTCGATTAATACTTGGAGAATGAACCAAAAATGATGCTTCGGCTTAAGAACTTTTATGAAAAGTGTTTGATACAAATTGTGATGATGACTGATTTAATAATGATGCATAAAGTTGTATATTAAAGTAACGTAATGTTTTCGCAGCGATCCAAGAAATCTGACAAGTTCTCTTTCACTACCCGTTCTTATATTTTCAGACATTTTTCTCTTTTCAGAGAGCGAGTAATGGCGCTATAACCATAAGCCATAGGGAGCTAGGACTATAGTTAATGCTAAAGTCCCAACCGTTTGAAGCGAAATTGAACATCACTTAACCTTCTTAGACTAGATGCTCCCAACGACCATTTTTGAATACATTTTTGTTCTGTACAACAAACAGAACATTCTGTTCAACTATTCTCTCTGACTGTTAATTTCCTTGTTCCTTTGATATCTACTGAAGACTACATGGGTTCCCCGTGTTTTCGTAAGGTAGATACCAAATCCTCCCTATCACCAACAGTTACATGGACGTGGCCAGGTGAGCTAACGAGGAGTGTCTCCGTGGAGATTATTGCGTGAAGAAACGTATCAGTAACCGTAATCAGGTTTCGTTTCATGGTGGCATGCAATGTCTTCAATGAATTATTCCTCATCGTAGCTTCATCCACGAGGGGTGCAAATTGGTGTTAATTTTAAGATAGTATTATGAGGCTCAACTCATAGTTCGTTCAATTTGCAAAACTTTTGAAAAACATTGAAAAAACGCTAAGAAACAACAGCTGAAAAATTTGCTAGAAGTTCGTAGAATCTATGAAGGTTTTAGAACTTGCGAAATATTCTGCCAAACAAATCGGAGTCCATGCTACTTCAAACACGCAGAGCACAACCATAAACATGATTTTTGATTTATCAGTGTTGGCTATCCAAGCAACCAAAAGTTCAAAGTTTCTTTAAGATGAAAACTCAGAAGTTCACATTTAGTTGAAATTTAGTTACATGGAACTTTTTTGCTGAATAATAAGACACTTTTCATGCAGGCAGAACTTAATTTTCTTTAAAGTGTCATTAACATTCAAAGCAACTTGAAATTTCAAGAAGTTTCTTGTTGCTATTCAACTCAACCTTCATGTTCATATGTTGTTAGTTGGGAACTTGCTTTAAACTTCAAAAAATCTCACAAAGTTCAATCGAAGTACTAACCGTTGAACTACCTTCCTGCTTTTTGAAGTAAACGTAAAGTGCTGAGTAACACTTTTGAAAATGTCTAAAAGATTGTTTGAATTTGAAGAGTTTTCTGGTGTTGTGCTCCAAGTTTGACGAGATACAAGAGCAAATAGATTGATTTTTCAAACACTAGTTAAAGGAACGGCTTATTTTATTACCATCGAAATAAAAAATTTAGCTAAATCGGATGCGGAAAATGAACCAGTCACTCAAAGAGGGTAACTTCATTAATTTGTAGTTCAGATTAAGTTCTAGATGAATTAATCAGAGACTTTAAGGTGCAGATAAGATTATAGGGAACACAAAAGTACTGATGCATAGAATCAACCCTACGAGTAAAATTATAGCATAACTCGCCTCGTTTATATGGCACAGTGGTAAGTATCCCGGTTTTAGGAGGACTCGAGTTGGAGACTAGGTAGTAAGTATTTAAGAAAAATTTAATTTACATCAGAACAAATCATTAAATTGAACTCAATCATCATTTCAAAACACAAAAGTCTAAAAATAAATTTACGGCAGGATTAGAGAGGAACAAAACTGTCGATTTATATTCAATTTTTTTTTTTTGGTTTCGTTGAGTTCGTTTGTGGTATTTTTTTGAGCTGAACGGCATTCTCTACGACCTTTTGAACGAATCCTTCGTGAAATTCAAAATTTTCTTCAGAAGTTGATAAGAATGCTGATAGAAGCTTAAACATTGAATACGAACTAGAAAGTTCGGTTAATTACTTGCAAAGTAAGCTGAATAGAATTCTCATCATAATCCTACGATTTGCTGGTTAAGCCAAAAAACACCCTTTTATCAGAACTTTTGGCCGCTTGGGTAGTTCATGCTAAGAGTAAGAATTTTATATCCAAGAGGTCACTTAACCTGATCATAGAAGTTAAGAAATTTACCAAGTGGATGATAACCCAGGTAACCAAGCATAAGCATTAACATATGCAGTAAATCAACCCCAAATCTGCATTTCAGATGCTACAAGCATTATGCTAACAATCTATAAGCATCTTGAATGCAATCTGTTGAAAAGTTGGACTTCTGATGCTATTTAAATGCTTGTATCCTGTGATAAACATTTCGAATGCAAAATAGCATTAATGAAGCATTATCATAGCATTGCAGTAAAGCACCCGTATATTAGGCCAAAAGCGGCATTTATATTGCATTTAAGGTGACTTAATTGCTTGATCAGCTGCCGTGAAGATGCTTTGGAACTGCTTATTGGTTACCTGGGAAAGCTTCCATTCCATCTATAGAACTTCTAAGGATCGAAAAAAAATCCAAGAGTTCATACAAAAACCATCAGAATAACTACAAATCGAAACATACTAAACACGCCTCTGACAAAGAACAATTGGAAAACAGAAAAATTAACTTATCTTCGCAAATCTTAAAATCAACAACTTTGACTATAATCTCTTAATACGCAATAAGTCATCTTGAGACGAATTCAAAGTCGTTTCAAAACATCGCCAAAGCTAACTCCGTTTTAAGACACATGATCCCCCCTCAGCAGTATGTGCTTCTATCAACTGTAACGAGCTTGAGCGACTTTCACTTAACCCTAGATTAAAATTCGTGAGCCTCAACACAGCTGTCTTTCTAATATCCAATTTCAAGGCTCATAGGTTTCACCTCACCACGTGCCGCCTGCAACCACTCTACCGCGTGTTGTAAAATTCCAATCCATGCTCGATTGCACCCATGATGCCCTAAAAATAAACCTTGCTTTGCTTTGATGGCAAATTATCACCTCCCCTTCCCCACCAACCCCGTTCATTCGTCAACAACGACGTTCACAGAAAAAACACATTTCGCGACCAAAACATTGCAGCCTTTCAGAACAAGTCACTTATGTTGGTGTCCACGGATTTCAACTGACTTACAGACTGCAGCTGAGATCAGCTGAGAGCCTGCAACATTCATTTCGAAATCACGCAGTCACGATCACACGCCAAAACACTGAACGAAGAAGCCTTCTCGGTTTCCTCATCATCCATCTTCCTTCCTTTTTCGTTATGTGTTATCATCACGCTATATTTTCTTCTTCAAATATCGTTTAGTTGGATACCAATTTGCATCCATTCCGCGCTCATTAATAACAACAATAATGTAACGCCGCGATGAAGAAGAGAGTCCCAACGAAACATTACACCACAGCATCCAGCCAACCGATAATAAAAAAAAATCGAATCCAAACCGACAGGTTTCGAATCCTATTATCTCTTTCACTTACTTCTGGTATGCGGCAGCAATCGCCGAACGATCTCCTGAGCTCCGTATAATCCGATATAACCTGTTGAACTCTTTTTAGGACACCGAGTTATCCAGAACAAGTTGCAATCTTCCCGCTCTCGCTTAGGGCAAACACCAACACATTCGCTTCTTCCCCGTCGTGGACTTCTTCGATTTAACACAAATCTACAATTCCGTCAAGGCATCAACTCCAACATGCACACCGGTTTCACTTTGCTCGCCGTGGCCACGATCACTGATCTGGGTGTACCGTTTCTTTCACTCCTGCCTTTGAATTTTAGCGAAACCACAAAAATTTACACCCGCCTTTTACTACCAGCTACGGGAGAAGGCCCACAGAGTATCAACGCTTACTCCCCGACGACCACACACACTCGCACACTCCGCACTTGGGGGGATGATGATGGCACTGGCGAAACGATGAGAATCAAGCTTTTTAAAAAACACAACAACACATCCGCATCCGCAGATCGCGAAGTAAAGTAAAACTTTCCGAATGCCTGTAGTGTCTAGTCAAGTTCCACCGAAAAACGCATAAAAAAATCTTCAATCTGCCGTAGTTATCCAGAAGTCAACACACGCTGTTTTCCTGATGCGATTCAAACCGTTTCTCACACTGGTTAACATACAACCGTTACACATGAACGCTGAAAGTAGACTGACAAATTCCATTTACTCACAGCTCGGCATTCCGTCGCCGTCTTCGTCGTCGTCGTCGTCGCAAAAGAGCCTATACAGCTGGACACACTGGTTCGCCCCTAACCAATCCAACCACGTGAATGGAGCTGCTGCTATTCCACCAACAACATCTCTCGCCTATCGCCACATCACCCAACCCGACACCGAGGCTCGAACGCAAGATCATGGATCAGATGGCGCTGCTGCTGGCTGTGGGAAGCGTTGAGAGAAATCCTACCTCCATCATAGGATGCCGCATTCACTGATGTCGGGTTGTTCTCTCCCGTGCTTTTTCAAATGCTCTCACCAGTTCCTTGGGAACGCCAGAGAGGAACACAAGAGAAAGAGCGAAAGCTGCAATATTTTGTAAACATTGTGATTTTCCGCCAGGCTATTGCGAGAGGATGACGACGGTGGTAGAAAACAGCCGATAGGGCACAAAATCAGTTGGTGTGTTTGATGGCACGTGGATTGATTGTACACGAACGACAAGATTGAGTTGATTTCGAATTAAGTTGGCAAAGTTTATCTGGTAAGGAAATATATAGCCAAAATGCTCATAGTTTTGCAGGGCCATTGGTGCGAATTTTATGGAACTTGACAACTCTAATAAACTGAGTAACGGTTGTATCGATTTTGATTAGACATTGAGTGAGTCTGAACATCAGTGTGGATAAAAAGCTCATTATCAAGCTTTACCAGCGGTTTGGCTAGGAGAGGTGATTTGTTTAGTACATTACACCACAAATGTGGTGAAAGCTTTCAAAAACTTATTTGTAAAATTCAGAGAAGCTAATCAGCTGCAGTTCCATTTTAGAATAGAGGGTTTGAAATTTATAGAACTTAGAGTAACGTTTCATGAAGTCGAAAATAACAATTAATGATTCTTTCCTCGATTTTTCTCTTTAATTAATCACTGCGCCATTACACATACACATTATTCTATATAAAAGCCCGATTCAAAGTAAATTTGGACGCATTCAAGTGATCATAACTCAAGAATTCAACAACATAGACGGTTGATCAAAACGTCAAACAAAAGGGTATTTATCTAACGATATAAAACAAGTTACAGTGGATGCATTCTACAAAATAATGTATGATATTCTAGAACAAACAGTCCTCAATAAGCGAAGAAAGAAAGCAATAATAGAGCGCCAGTGTGGTTTAATAGACAGGTAATCAATCTCAAAAATAGGACGCAGAAAAGCATAACGGGTGTCCACTAAATAATGAGAACGAAAAGAATGGGTCAGGAAAAAAATACCAGTGAAGTTTTGTGCAAACTGATTTATTTTATTAAAAGGGTCAACTTAAATCTTCAAACTAAGTTTAGTGAATATTGTCATATGGTCCGTGGTCCGCCGTGCGGCGCAGCTTAGTCGTTATGCTGGAACATGACCGTTGGACGGCAGCCACATCGATTTTTCGGATGCAGCTTTTGATCCTGTTGGTAAGTTGCTTGGTGTTCTTGGCCTTCCAATTATCCTTGTATACCATGGAGCTCAAAAGACCGAAGAAATCCTCGATAGGACGGCACTGTGGCAAATTTGTCGGATTCCGGTCTTTTGGGACATATGGTATATTTTGGCTCTCCAAAAACGTTAGCGTTTTTTTTGCGTAGTGCGATGATGCCTTGTCCGGCCAAAACACGTATTTGCCATCCGAGTGATGTTGTTTAAGAAATGGGATGAGTATTTTCTGCAAACACTCTCTTTGGTACACCTCCTGGTTGATGGCCAAACCGCTTGGTTTGAACCACGGCTTCGAAATACCCTTATCGGATATTACGATGTATAACATAACCTTCGATTCAAATTTGTGCTTGAACTTATACATTACTTTTGGAGGAGTAGTAGATTTGTCCTTAGTGTAGAATCGGTCGTTTCCCGGTATCTGAGACTTCGAAAGAGGAAAGTAGCTTTCGTCGTCCAGAACGAAAGATTTTCCGCCGTAATTCCGAGTCATCCAGCGGCATTGGGATTTCACGGTTTGAATCTGCTCATCTGTGTACTCTGGGGATCTGGTTTTCTTTCTACACACTATTCCTTCTTTCTTTAGCGTCTTGCAGATGAGTGACTTCGAACAATGGAACTTTCGGGCTGCTTCCCGTTGACTTACCGAATCCTTGTTGTTGAACATGCTGCGCAGCGAGCGGAGCGTTTTCTCATTCATTATTTTCGCTGGACGGCCGCAACCTTTCTTCCGGGTTACTCTCATGCATGCCAGGGTACGGTATACGGTGGATACCGGAACTTTTTCACGACAAAAATGGTCCACCGTGTATTTTTTTCCACGATCTTCGTTCGCTTGAAAGAATTGTACAACGCGCGCGCGCAGTTCTTCCTGTTTCGACGGCATGCTGAACACGACTGAACATGTTAGAGTGAAATAAGAGTGTATGAAAATTTTCTGGAGAGCGCAACGATTCATTCATCTAAAGTGACATTTCTATGCGGCCGTTTTTGTTCTGATGGAAAAGTATTGAAATCATTCTCATTTTTTAGTGGACACCCGTTATAAAAGAAATAAAAGTGATGAAAACCTATCAAACTACCTATTGATCAGCTAAATCTTGAAATGAAAATAGCATACAAAGAACACAACACAAAAATAGAAAACAATATAAAATCTCATCCTAAATACTTCTTCAAAAAAGTTAAGGAGAAACGAAAATCTCAGCGCTTTCCTTCGAAAATGCATCTAGATGACAAAAGTGGTAGTACTTCTAATGAAATATGTGACTTTTTTGCTTAATTCTTTCATGACGTCTATACATCTCACGATGCTAATGAGCGTGATCATCAATATTTTTCATACCTCCCTGAACCAATGAAAGACAAGGAGTGTATCGAAAATAAGCTATCCACAAACTTTCTTTCAAATTATGTTGAAAACCGATATTTTATTCATACAAAAAATTGATCCTTTATTGTACGAAGTTAAACGTGAACATAATGAAGACCGGATGAAATTTAAGTTATTCCT
Source organism: Aedes japonicus (assembly GCA_034211315.2). NCBI lineage: Eukaryota > Metazoa > Arthropoda > Insecta > Diptera > Culicidae > Aedes > Aedes japonicus. The sequence continues at coordinate 22,474 of JASCZW010001453.1, forward strand.
TCACGAATTTTTGAACTTTGGATCGAATGCTCTTCATCAAGTTCCGGACAAGTGTTGCATCGCATTTTTTGGACGCTTGAGCCCAAATTTTTTTTGAACTCCTGCATGTTCCAAGCTGCCTTACCAGTCTTCTTGAAGACCCTCTTCACGATTGCCCAGTAACGTTCGATGGGTCGAAGCTGAGGGCAATTTGGTGGATTGATATTTTTCTCAACGAAATCTATACCCTTTTCCGCATGCCAATTGAGAGTGGTTTTGGCATAGTGAGCCGACGCTAAATCCGGCCAAAACAGTGAAGGTGTACTATGCTTCTTGTATAAAGGCAACAATCGCTTCTGGAGACACTCAGATCGATAGATTTCCGCATTTATAGTTCCGGTAGTGTAAAAAATGGTTGACTTCAAACCACAGGAACATATGGCTTGCCATACCAGTACCTTTCGACCGAATTTCTCGACTTGAATCGACCTGTCCGCATCGCTCACATCCTCCCCAACGACGGCAGTAAAGTATTGTGGACCTGGAAGGGTTTTTGAGTTCTCCTTTACATAGGTCTCATCGTCCATCAAAACGCATGCATCCGGACGCTGCAAAAGACGCGAATACAATTTCCGGGCCCTTGTTGCTGCTCGCTTCTTCTGTTCTGCAATTTGTTTCGAAATTTTCTGCTTCTTGTAGGTCTTCAGGTGGTTTCGCCTCTTGATACGCTGGATCATTCCGACACTCGTTCCTGCTTTTTTGGCCAAATCACGTATTGACATTGATTTGTTCTTCATGATTAGAGATACCACTTTCTGCTCCAGTTTCGGGTTGGAAGAACCGGGTTTTATGCCTCTTCCTGGTAGCTCATCCAAAGAATAGTGTTCCCCAAACTTATTAATGATGGTTTTAACACTCGCATGATGAATTCCAAACCGCTTCGCCAATTTTCGCATAGTAATACCCTTCTCACTTAGCCATGTGTCCAGAACCTTAATTTTCACTTCCTTTTCAATACGCGACATTTTGAAAACGCAGAATTTGAACCGCACAAACAAGTAAACAAAAGAAAGCTGACAGTCAAATGCACAGCATGCGGTGTTCAGAGCATAAAAAACCATCACAAATACATGCGTACAACGCAAATGTATGTGGATAGCTTATATTCGATACACTCCTTATTTCAGTTTTCAGTTTATCTGATAAAGTAATCTTACGTGCCCTTGAAACATTGAATGCCTTAAAAGATGCTGGACCAGATGGTTTACCTCCTATATTTCTCCGATCCTTTTCGAAAGAATTAGTTAAGCCTTTATTTTAGCTTTTTAATTTATCACTGAAGTCCAGTATTCTTCCCGCCATTTGGAAGAAATCATTTTTAATCCCAATTTTCAAAAGTGGTAAAAAATCTGTTATAAAAAATAACCGTGGGGTTGCTATTCTATCTTGCATCCCTAAACTATTTGAATCCATTATAAATGACAAAATTTTCTCAAGCTAAAATATTGATTACTAATAAGCAACATGGTTTATACATACTTTAATTGTTATGTTTTGTATTCTCTGCGCGTGGAGTAACGATTATGTTGTAGAAGAAGATGTTCGCTCATCACCATGAGGCACCTAGAGTGGACATTAATGTATTTACTAGAATGAAAGAAATGAAGAGAAAGTGTTGGAAGCTCCGTCAGTGTACGGCAGGTTGCAAATAGAACATATGTTTTTTTGAAAATTGAGCGAAAGAGCATATGTACAGTGGTACTCGAACCAAAGAAGTCATCTTTTGCCTAACATCCCATGGTTTTGTAAAAGGGAGATCAACATCTACTAACTTGATAAATTTGTTAACATTTTCGTTAAACGTAATGGATAAAGGTAATTATGTAGAAGCATTATATACCAATTTTAGTAAAGCTTTTGACAGAGTAGACATACCTTTGCTGATTTTTAAGTTATCAAGGTTAGGATTTAATCCAAGATTACTGAAATGGATCAAGTCATACTTGACAACAAGAACGCAAAGAGTACGACTTAACGGCAATCTCTCTAAAATAGTAAATGTTACATCTGGAGTGCCACAAGGTTCACATCTTGGCCCCTTATTATTTGTTTTATTTGTTAACGATGTAGAAAACAATTTTGAAAGTCCTTCAAGTCTCAGTATATGCCGACGACATGAAACTGTTTATGGAGATACAAAAACCACATGATCTTGATATTTTTCAACACGAAATCAATAATTTTTACATCTGGTGTAAAAAATGCTTGTTAAAACTTAACGTGCAAAAATGCACCTCTATATCGTTCACGAGAAACCATTTCATAAAACAAAAAAAAAGTTTCTCTAGGTCAGATAATAATTGAAAAATGTCATCAAATTAGAGACCTAAGAGTTATGCCATAGACTAACTCTAAGACCAGTAGGTCCCGATCAAATACGGGATTTGTTTATAATTCATTTTGACATATGTTTCGTCATCCATTAAAATACAGCCATCAAATTTCGTCAAAACTCGTTTGTATAGTAAGTGTGCTAGATTTTTGGCCACTAAATTTTGTTTCAGGAAGTGATTCGGATGTTTACTGGCACGAAAAGACTTATATCCTTCTCTTGAAAAGATGTTACGCACGGTGGAAAAGCTGGAATTGTATTCCTTTGCCAAATCACGTATGGAGACACTCATTTCTCCTCAGCTTTTTGTCCCTAGTGCCACTTTTATGATAGATACGCTGTGCTCTATCCATAATCAGAGTATCCTTGTAACATCCTTGGGAACTTAAACACTTTTGCTATTTTTGAGGTAGACCACGAAGGATGCTCTAGATGTTTGTGCATAATTAATTTTCTTTTCTCATGTTCCATGATCCGTAATTTCGAGATGCGTCAATTAATCGAGAAAAACTTTTCACCAATTTCTTTGTTAATGAAAGATCAAAAAATGCCTGTCAAAGGTTTTTTGTTCCAATCACCAGGGCCGCGGTGGTGTGTTGAACCGTGCGTCCAAATTTACTTTGAATCGAGCTTTAATATGTGCGAACGAAGCGAAAACTTAAATTGTTTTAGCCACCGCTGGCTACCAGTTGGCAAGAACTTGAAACTTAATGTTTGAAAAATTCCAATCAAATAAACTCTTTCACATAGGATTGGTCGTCCTGAAGAGGACGGATTCTAAATGGTCCATATTTGCATTAAAACCTTCTCGGTCTTTTGAAGAGGCTGCTTGTTTTATTCGCTGCGTGTTGCACGTTACCAAAGATGGCTACCAACAGGATCACACCCACAAGCACCTTACTTATTTCGCTTCTCGTGGTTGCGCCCACCGGCTGGCTACAAATGCAACACTGGCAACCGACTGCATTGCACACTACTTGCAGTGCAGTGAGTCAAAAGTTATTTCAAATGGAAACCGAAAGGAGAGAAAAAATTCTGCACCCCCACGTTGATAATCCAACGTGATCCGCAATAAAACTCGCAAAAACTTTGAAAATCGCCAAATCAACCGTGTATGATGTGCTCAAACGTTTCAGGGTGCGAAAGAGCGTGGATCGAGTGCCTCAAGGTAAGCGTCATCGTGGAACATATGACCGCAAGCTGAACCAGAAGGTGTTGAGAACCGTCAGAGCAAACCCTGGACTATCAGATAATGAAATCGCACAAAAATACGATGCTGCTCGCTGTACCGTACGAAGAATTCGTTTGCAAGCAGGACAACGTTCTTATCGAGCCAACAAGCAACCAAACAGAACGTTGAAGCAAAGTTTCGTCACCAAAACTCGAGCTCGGAAATTGTACCAGCAGGTTTTGACGCAATACCAAGGATGCCTCCTCATCGACGATGAAACCTACGTCAAAATGGATTTCGGACAGCTTCCTGGCCGAAAATTCTACATGGCGACGGCACGGCGAGATGTTCCTGCGAAGTTTAAGTTTGATTTTATGGACAAATTTGCCAAAAAACTGATGGCAAGGGATATGCCGCTGCGGAGCAAAGACCAAAGTGTTCGTGACGAATAATGACGATGGACTCGAAGCTGTACAAGGAAGAATGCTTCAAAAACCGCGTAATACCTTTCATTATAGCCCATAAAGGTCTCGTGAAGTTTTGGAAGTCATCCAGTGGTACCGCGATAATAACGTAGATTTCATCGATAAAAACATAAATCCATCCAACTGCCCGCAGTTCCGGCCCATCGAGAAATTTTGGGCAATAGTGAAGCGGAAGCTTAAGAAAAGTGGAAAAACGGCTCGGGACGCGACTCAGATGACCAAAATGTGGAACAAATGTGCCAAGGAAGTTGACTCCGGAGGTGTGCAGCGTTTAATGGGAGGAATAAAGAAGAACGTGCAAATTTCCATTAGAAACGAAGACAAATGATATTTTTTCCTTAAAGAACGGTGAATTACCTTTATATTAAACTTATTTGTACGTACAGATACAGACGATTTTATTATTCTGGATTCTAAATGGACATAGCTTTACTTGCCACCGCCAGATGCCATATTCGACATTGGCGCCTTGCCGCTCCGCTCTGCCAATTCAAGCCAGTACACTCTCCAGTGTTCACAGCATTGCCAGCTGGCAATCACATACTGGCTCGTTACCACTCCGCACAGCTTCAGTACTGCCGAATGGATGAGAATGTCTATGATGTGTTTAGTGTGTTTTATGTTATAATGAATTTTTCAGATTAACCCTTGGGTCATTGTTAGTTAAAATTTGACACCCTACTTAAACTAAAACCATAGCTACAATTTGAAAATCCTAGGGGTGGGGAACCAGATTCCGAATGATCTGGTGATCCGATGTCAGGCAGCGTGCCCTGTACCGATTGATAGACTCACTAAAGCGATCGTCGAGCATTTTTATCTCGGCCAGACGGTGGACCTCAGATGTTCTTGTTCTCGGAGGGGTGTTCAGGATCATCCTGAGGATCTTATTTTGAACACGCTGAAACTTCAGGTGATGTTTTAGCGCAACTCTCCCAGATAAGCATGCCGTACTCGATGACTGGAAGTATGATTTGCTTGTAGACAGCAAGCTTGTTTTTCAGAGATAATGTAGACCTTCTGTTGATCAATGGGTACAGTAGCTTCAACAGAACGTTACACTTTGTGACAGTTTTGTCAACCTGTTCCCTGAAAATAAGCTTGCTGTCTGTGGGAACGCTATGATAGACAGTTGATTTGGCCCATTCCACCGTGTGTTGTTTAGACTAATTTTACAATCAACGAGGTGCTCGTGGCTGTGGTGCTGAGTGCTTACGGGGAAAAAGGCAACCAGACCGGACGCAATCCTAACGTGGCTCTGAAAGCGGTGTTTCAGGCGTTTCCGTGCATGTTCGGCGATGTGCTGCAGAAATGTCTAGAGGAAGGCCACTTCCTGGACAGGTGGAAAATACAGAAGTAAGTGTTGCTGCCGAAACCAGTAAAGCCTCCGAGGATTTCAGCATCGTATACGCCAATATACCTGCTGGATACGCTCGGGAAGCTTAGGCTGTAAAAAATACGGAGAGCGGACACAGTTTATCAAAGATGTAATTCTGTTCCAGAAAAGGCAGGTCTACGGAGGATGTTATTCAGACAGCGCTCGAGACAGCCGAAAAGTCGTACAAACAGAAGCGGAGAGGCGATAGCTAATGCGTGGTGGTAAAGAATGTCCCCAGCTGGGAGGCTATTGCCGAGTCGCTACACAAAATGAAGGTCCCTGATTACGTGTGCAGAATTCCTAAGAGTTACTTCCAGAACCAGGGGCTGATATACGAGACCGTTGTAAGGCGGAAATTGTTGTACATCACCGCGGGAGTTCCATAGCTAAGCTCTATTCATGGTCCAGGCTAAGTAAAGCACGTTAAGATAGAGTAATGTGATCTTCGACAGATTTTTACTTGCAAATTTCTCCAACTTTTAATCATATTGAATGTATTGTAACGTTTTGTTTGATACCTTCTTTTTATGATTAAAGGCGAATATGTTTCTACAAAAACTCTGTTTAAGAGAATTACTTTTTTTACCAAAGAGAATAGGAACAATGCATGTCATGACAATACTTTTTGTTATAGAATGAACTCCTAAGTATCTGGGAAAAATGTGAAAAGGTAGGGTAATAGTTAATTTTGAAGAAGTGGAAAACAACGATTCAGGGAAACCTCTATAACAACATTTTTTGGAGTTGCCGTCATAGGAGATGTTCGCTCATCACCATGAGGCACCAAGAGTGGACAGTTATGTTTGCTAGAATGAAAGATATGGAGAGAAAGTGTTGAAAGTCACGTCAGTGTACGGTAGGTTGGAAATAGAATAGAAGTGTTTAAAATTGAGCGAAAGGGCATGGGTAAAGTAGTACTCGAACCAAGGACGTTACCCTTTGCCTAACATCCCACAGGTACGTCGAGGCACGGATGAATCCGCCACCTCAAAAGGCAAAAGGTAACGTTTGGTAAGCGCTCATGTACCACTTATAGCTTTGTGGTAGTTTTTCTAGCGATAGATTGTATGCACCCTCTGTTTTTGATGCGCACATGGGAGAGGAACTCGCTCCTGTTTTGGGTTTGTTTTGATTCGCAACGTCTGAGATCACTCAAGTTTTTGGGTCAACCTAATCATCGCCGATACTGAGATACCGAGGTCTAGTCAGCTGGGTCTCAGCGCTGGGAACCAAGAGAAGCTTGGTGAAGTTAAACGTTAAAGTGGCCGCGCAAATCATGAGTGCGTACAGAACAGTATCATCGGAGGCAGTATGCCTCATTGCCGGAATAAATTACTCTGCCGGAGGACCGGAGTTTGAAAGTTGGTGGGAGCGGAATCGATTTAAACCCCCAATTACAGCTTTGGATGGTAACATTTCTCCAGTTCGAATGAAATAACGAACCTTCCTCTTGATGGAGCCCATCAGCACCCGCACACTGGAGACGGACACGAAATCAGCGTATTCCATTTTGCCCGCATTTGCTGGATGCCCTTGACTGCCCCACCGCTTCCTGCTTTGAAATTGCCCACTATTTTTCGATTAGTCTAAATTCCGGGCAATTCGGAGGATTTAGCTTGGAGACAAAAACGAACTTGTTGGCAGCATACCATTCCAGAACCACCTTGAAGTAGTGGCAGGTGGCCAAATCGGGCCAAAACATGACTTTACCCCAATGCTTCGCAGATGAACGGCAATGCACGCTTTTTCAGGCATTCATCGATGTAATGGTCGAGGATGTGACGAATGGTTTCATTTTCAGGCCATGACTGCAAATCGTTTGCCAAATCTTGGCCTTCTTTGCGAACGAGATACGAGATGAAAAACTTTCGACCGGGAAGTTGCTTAAAATCGAGATCATAGTGCAGCCCTTGTGTTTCGTCAAAACACAGTCGTGCAAGAGCCTTGCACGCTTTTTGCTTCATGTGCCGGTTCGGATGTTTATTGGCTTTGTACAACCTATATCCCTCCCTGGCAAGGATGTTCCGCACCGTTTGGAAATTGGCGTTGTCCCTTCTGACCACATCTCGGATCGAAAGACTGGGGTTGGATATAACGCACTTCAACACTATGCTGCGCAGCTGACGATCCTTTAGCCAGCTTGAAACCGGATTTCTTCATACGAATTCCATTTGACGTTAGTTCTGAACACGACCGACTACTTTGATCAAACTTGCACCAGTTGTTCTCCATAGAAGTGTAAACAAACCCCTGCCAAATTTTCGATTCTTAACACTAGAAAAAGACGCATTATGGCTTGAAACCATGTCTACTTTGAACTCTGAGGACGCTTCGATCAAACAGAACAGTTCGCCGCATTACAAAATTAGCCTTCTTCAAGCCATTGATTTGACCGGTAATCTTCTGCGGCCACGAATCATAAATTATGCTCGAGTAGGACGTATGAAGCACGAATTAGATGAGTTGCTCGGAATTAACCATCGGAATTACATCGATCGACTACGCTACGGGTTAAGCACGACGTTAGTATGTCGAACAACAGCCCTGAGAAATTGGCTCTCGAGAACGACTGCTACAAAAAGAAGTGGCAGGAAAGGTGGTCCGATCAAGTTAGAGGAGACCTGTTGACTCTCTGCATACTGCGAGCCAGGCGAAGTGTAGCCTTCATCGTTCGCATGCAGAGAAGGATACGAAGGTCTTGGCAGGACTGTAAGATGAGTTTATGTACCCCGCATTGATGAAGTCGGACAACAATTGCAGCAATTCGGAGTCGCATTATTGTCGGAAGTTGTGCCTACGATGAACTTTACAAGATCCTGTGGTCTGATAAACTATACCATGTACAAGACGCTGATAAGATAATTGATAGAGACGTGAACTAACCTCGAGGAGGGCTGACAAGAGTTTTCGAACCACGTGCACTTAGAATAATCTTTGGTGGTGTATGATAAGTGACCGCATGAAGAAGAATGAACCACGCGCTGGCACAACTCTATGGCTAACACAGAATATCCTGAACGTCTCGTTAGCTGGAATGATACACTGGCCGGGACATGTCGTAAGAATGCCGGACAACAATCCCGCGATTTTTTTCGGATCAAGTTGGAGTAAGCTCTCTAGGAAGTTTGGGACACTAGGAACGCTGTAATATCATAAGTAAGTATAGGCCAACATTTAATCTAAACCAACGACTTATTTACAACAGATTCATAAGCAGCTTAGCGTGTTAACCAAATTTAAAAATGTAATTAAAATGTACTAAATGTAATTAAATTTACTAAATAAAATAGCTAAAATGATTCTAAAAAAAATAATACAATATGCGACAAATCTATTGCAGAATTGAAGTGTTCCATGTGTTCATTGGATATTGAAAAGGAAATTCCAATAAGAAGTTTCCATCTCTATTTATCATAGATTATATGATTGTATGAATGTGAAAAGTGTTCCCTGGAAGCATCTTGATCGAAAAGTAATCGTGTTCGATAATTTTTCAAATTCGAGTCATTTTCATTTTCAAGCACAGAAGGGGATCATAGGGCCGAGTCCCCAGTGATGAAAATCGCCGTCCATACAGTACCATGGTAGAAGTATAGATTTGGTATCACAGAATAATAACCACTGGGGTCAAGTGAATCCTGCTTAAGACACCGGATAGTAAAAGGCTGTTGAAAATAGGGGATAGTCAAAGTAAAGGAAATTCTCGTAAAAGATGGAAAAATGAACGAGAGATTGATGACTTTTACTGCCTAACGACCCTATCCTATGACCTTTCGAATCAAACTTTAAAAACGTTTTATATTCCGCTTAATACTGTTATCGTTTTTCTACTAACAAGCAGGTGTACTAAAGTGACCAGGATAAATCTGTTTATATTTATCTAAGTTATGTAAGGATCGATCAAACTTTATGTTTCAAGCCCTAATTTCAACGGATTATTATCTACTTACTTTCGAATCCGGGAAAAGAATCTTATTCGTTGTTCGAAAACCCTTTAAATTCAGATAATCTGATGTCATCTTCAGTGTTTTCTGAGCTTAAAGAGTCCTCTGAATCCTCATATTCTGATTCCATAAATTCGCTGAATAATCTTTTTGTTGCTGCTTTGTATTCATTACGGTTGTTGGCTATTTCCATCCAATATTCCATTGTACTATTGCTTCTCTCAATGTCCTGCTTGATGCTCGTTTTCCAGATGAAGCAAGGGCGTCATAATTTCTTCTTACCTGGAACACGGCACACGAAGGGCCTTCCCAAGGATCCCGTTTGATGTTTTCCTTACAACGTGTCCAAAATAGTTCAGACGTGCGATTCTAATTTTATTGTTGATCGTATAATTCCCTAGTTCCCTTACTGCGATATGTTGTGACTGTATCCTTTCATTTTGTTCCTCATTTGTATCATTTCGTTGTCCTGCTTCTGGGTTGATATAGTTAGGTGGATCGTGTTAGGAACCTCATTATGCTGTCTTGTTTCATAGCTCAGAACCTTCAGCACAGTTAGCATGGTGGTTTCCATTCTGCGAAGAGAATTCCTATTGCTTTTGAGAACAGTCGCTGCTTCCATCGAGTATGTTACAATTGGTGTAATTAGTGTGTGGTAGAATTTTTTTTATCTTTACCCATCGGATGACATGATCTCTTAAAAACGAACTCAGACTATAGAAAGCACTATATGCTTTTCTTATTCTCTCCCTTGTAGTTTCTTTTCTCGTCAGACTACTAGTGATGTTGGCGCCTAAATATCTTAACTTCGTAACTACCGTCATTTTGTACTTACCAAATGTTTGGACTTCATTGGGCGCAACATTTTTGGTATTGAGGGGGTCTCTGACCAATACTTTCGATTTGTCGGTCTTTATTTCTAAACCTATAGATGCCAACAGAGGTTCTAGTGTAGATATAATACGCTCCACATCCTCAATCCTTGTACATAGGAAAATAAGGTCATCTACATAAGCTAATACTAAAGGCAGGACTATGGTAGAAGCCTGTTCCAGTAGAAATTCGCTCAACGTAGATAATACGCTATGTAGCATTATAATGAATATTATAGGGCTCAGCGGGCACCCTTGTTTGATGCCTTTTGTTTTCCGAATAGATTCCGTCCTTTGTCCAAACCATTGTAGGGATGTCTCTTCCGTTAGGCAAGCCTTAATACTCCTGTTTATCAATGCCTTCGAGACGCCCATGGACATAAGAATTGCCGCGGTCTTCTTAGTGTCAATTCTATCGAAGGCTTGCTTCAGATCCAGAGATACGATTATCGTTGATGCACCTTTACCCCACCTTTCATCTAATATTCGTCGCAGAACGAAAATTTGATCTGAGGCGCTTCTTTTAGGTTGGAACGCCATTTGGTATGCAGGTAACGGTGGTATCTGCCTCTCCAGTCTGTCTAAAAGGATCCTGGCGTAAATTTTATACGCTATTGAACATAATGTAATTCTACGGTAATCGTTCGTTGATTGTGGATATCTTGTTTTTGGTATTGGTATTTGTACAGTTGAGAGCCACGATGAGGGTATTTCATTGTTGTCAAATACTATGATTATTAATTGGTCATCGCATCAATTGCATCTTCTGCTGCATACTTTAAAATTTCCATGCCAATTCCGTCCAATCCGGGAGCAGAATTATTCTTCAACGATCTGACGATTTTCTCTATTTCCTGTTTGGTTGGCATGGCACCGGAAGTCAATCCGTCATCTTCCTAAATAATTCGTAATGCCTCTGGGGTTGTTTGTTCTCTCAGAATTATCTCCCAATCCCTGATATGTATGAATTTCCCACGATTTCTGTTAGCCTTTCTACGATGTGTTTTGATGCATCTAACGGTCTTCACCATCGCATCCAATGTACTTGCATTATTGATTTCTTCTAAGAACTTGGATACCTTTTCTTCAAAATGTTGACTGAAAGCCTCTTGTTTTCCCCTCCTAGCTATGTTGCTTGCCTGCTTCAATAAAGCGTCCGTCCGATTTTTCAGCAGCTTCTGGTGTGCTTCTGTATATCGTTTACATGCATTCTGCCTTCTCGGTGTCAATGGTGATGATGGAGCTTGGAGCGTAACTACGGCCGCTTCATTCATCGGTTTTGTTAGTGAGCTCCATTTCTGCTCCACTGATTCCAAACTTCCCTGTGATTGAGATTTAAGTTTCTGATCAAGTGTAGCTTGATATCTATTCCGTTTGTCCTCGTCATTTTTAAGTCCTTCCAAATCTTACTTAAACCGTTTTGTCGGATTAGGGGTAGTTGAGATTTTTGCATTCTGGTTTCCACATTTTACTTTCATCTCACCTATTACTATTTTATGGTCACTGATGTTATCCCGATGAATGAAACATTTGATTTGTGGGAATAGTATGAATGTCATTACACTCATTAGTACGTGGTCGATCTGAGACTTACTTCGTCTATTGATCCACGTTACTTTCACTAAAGGAGACTTTGAATATGTGAGATAGTTTTTCAGGCGTAGACTATACATCATGTTCTTCAGTTCAAGGTCGTTAAGAATTGATTGTTGGTGAACAAGATTTGATCCAATATATCGTTTGTCTTCTTCCGTCATGTACTGGATGCCAATATGTGCTTTGATGTCTACCATCATAACCTATAATAGTTCGAATCTAAATTAAACGTATTCCTAAAATAGATTTAAAGTAGTTAACAAATGTTATAGTGATAATAATTGTAGTAAATAGAAACAGTTAATAACAACAATAATGATGAGAGTATACGTTACAATTCTATTTTGAAGGATGTTTGGGAGTCCTGAGATGTAGCGCGTTAGAATACCAAATTCTCCATTGTTGGCTGATTGCACTGGTCTTATATATGTTGCGATGTACATACCACATTCGCCGAGGTGTTTACTGATGAACGCAACAGGAGTTTGAGCTAATCCTTTCAAACTTGTTGTCAACAAGTATCATTTTTGCAACTACTATCGCTGTACCACCTCCTTCACGTGGTCTTGTTGCGTTATCATCGTTTACATTGTACCAGTAATAGTTTGCCATTTCTATAGAGCAACCAGGAAGACGTGATTCTTGAATTGCGGCTATGAAGATTCCTTGTTGAATCAGTACTACAGAGAACAGACATTCAAGCTGGATGCCCTCCGTGCGTAAATTTTGTAGCTGTCATGTTTAAAATTATAGCTCGTTTCCGTTAGTTTGGTGAATCGTATGTTGATGGCGCCACTTGCCCGCCTCGAGATTTGACAGGCTGTCAATCTTAGTTTGGTGAAACCTAGACTAGGCGGCGTTGTTTTTCCAACGGTTTGCTTTTAAATATTTACACAGGAAATTGGGGTAAAAATGTTCGAGCCTAGATGTCTGTTTCATCTACTGTCAGTACTGTTCATACTGTCAGTACTTCATCTACCCGATTTCGTTTATCTTCAGATGCACATCCCCTCACATTCCAAGTTGCAAATTTTAATTGCTTCTTCTTTGACATTCCTCCAGTTTCTTCTATTCGTCCTGTAAATCCCGAGCGATTGCTTATTTGAGATGCCATTATTCGTGGATTTCTTTGCCATACTCTTATCTGTTCATTTGGTACTTCGTATTCTCTTTGATTTATAACAGTTTGTTCACCCGTTTGCTGGTCTGTTCGCAGAATTTGAACAACGCTATCGTAGTGGTTCCGGCCTCCGAAATTTCGCGTGCGTGCTGTGAGCCTATAAGTAATTCTTATAATTCCATTTGCGGTTTCCGATTCATTGAATTTGATGAGTGGACCTTGCTCGTTTAATAAGTCGAGTCTTTTATATGTCTAAATATGTCTGTTACGGCTACAATCGTTTCTGTTCCTCCCCACTCGTTTGTCGTCTCGAGCTGATTGAGAAAAAATTCGAATTTATCCTCTTCCGTATCGCCTGACATGACGATTTCAGAATCAAGTATATGCGTTTCCAGATATGTGAATTCTCGACTCTATGTGGTTGACTACCGGTCATGCGTAGTTCCCACATGAAGTTGTAATGTTTTTCCGATTTTCGGTTCGTGCCATGGAGTTGACTAACGATTGCTGAGAAGAGACAGTGACCATCTCTTTCCATTAGTCTCTCCAGTATGGCTCCATCACTATATCTAACCACTTCCATTTTCAATAACTAGAAACTTAAATTCTTAATACCTAATAATTACAAGAGAAGAATACTTTTAAATGTTATTCAAGTGATTGTTAGTTTAAATATACATTTTTGTTAGTTATATAATGCATAATACTAACAACGATAGAGTAAGGCTTCAGATAGATTATGAATTAGGGTCATTTAGAAAACAACAATTCATAATTGGGAGTTCAGAAAGTATGTGAGGATAGAGAGAAAGAGTAAAAGATGAAGCAGGAAGAAATTGAAGATGCTGGACGTTGGCTTCAGGTTCTGTGTTAGTAATTAATATTTGTTAGTGCAGAACCTTAATAGACCCTCCCGGCTCCGCAACTTAGAGTTGTTGTTAGTATTTCAGAGTTAGTATTTTTAGAGGCACGCGTTGATGACTGATTATTATTGCCTAGTAAGGGGTGCGAAATTGACGCAGCGTATGGTTTCCCTCTCTTTAATGGTTGGTTTATCAAAAATACTAGCGACTTACTTCAGCTCGCTCCTACGCAAGCATACGTAATTAATGCATAATCCTTAGTTGCCAAAGGGGTTTCGATTATGCAAGTATATAAGCTTACGTTATTGTATATAAAGGGCGATACGGTCAAAATTTGGTCAATATCAACTTGACGTATTTCTTTAAATTTTGCATTTAAAAAACCTGAACACCCCTCATTTTGAAGGTGTGTGTGTGTAGAATGTTGCTCCTATTTTGATTTTGGAATTCACTCTTCAGTTGTCAAAATGCCGTCCAAGCAAGAAGAGCAGCGTATCAAAATTTTGCTCGCGCATCGCGAAAATCGGAGCTACTCGCACGCAAAGTTGGCAAAATAGCTAAAAGTTGCCAAATCAACCGTTACCAATGTAATTAAAGTGTTTGGGAACGTTTGTCGACAGCCAGGAAGTCTGGATCGGGAAATCGAAAACCGGAAGCCGCTGAGACAACAAAGAGAGTTGCCGGTAGTTTCAAGCGAAACCCTAACCTATCTCTCCGAGATGCCGCAAATAAGCTGGGTGTATCGTCTACAACCGTGCATCGAGCCAAAAAACGAGCCGGTCTATCGACTTACAAGAAGGTAGTGACTCAAATCGCGATGATAAACGAAAATACGACGGCCAAAGCGCGATCCCGGAGGCTGTACACGACGATGCTGACGAAGTTTGACTGCGTGGTAATGGACGACGAAACTTACGTCAAAGCCGACTACAAGCAGCTTCCGGGACAGGAGTTTTATACGGCAAAAGGAAGGGGAAAGGTAGCAGATATTTTCAAGCACACGAAACTGTCAAAGTTCGCAAAGAAATATCTGGTTTGGCAAGCCATCTGTACCTGTGGCTTGAAAAGCAGCATTTTCATAGCTTCCGGGACTGTCAACCAAGAAATTAACGTGAAAGAGTGTTTGAATAAACGTCTGCTGCCTTTCCTGAAGAAACACGGTTGTTCCGTATTGTTTTGGCCGGATTTGGCATCTTGCCATTACGGTAAAAGGCCATGGAGTGGTACGCCGCCAACAACGTGCAGGTGGTTCCGCAGGACAAGAACCCTCTCAACACGCCAGAGCTCCGCCCAATTGAGAAATACTGGGCTATTGTCAAGCGGAACCTAAAGAAGACCAAAAAAACTGCTAAGGACGAGCAGCAGTTCAAGGCAAACTGGCTTTCTGCGGCGAAGAAGGTGGACAAGGTGGCTGTACAAAATCTGATGGCAGGGGTCAAGCGTAAGGCCCGGCAATTCGGATTTGGAAAAGCGGAAGCCTAACTGAATATTTTTCCTGAATTTTATGCTAATTGAACTTGAAAAAGAAATTTAATTTGATTTTTTAAATAAACGATTTCACCGATTTACACGCGTTTTCCCTTGACCAAATTTTGACCGTATCACCCTTTAATATCAAGCATATCTTAACATTTAAATATAAATAAAGTTAACTTAAGCACGTATTGACAGCACTAATATCATACCAAATAGGGATAATAATGAACGAGAGATGCATAAACTAATAAATGGAGAAATTCACTGGATGAGTTCAAAGGAAAGTTAAGTAAAACTAATGGGAGGAATTAAATGTAGACTAGTAGTCAAATGCAAAGATTCCATCGAGTCATTTAAGCGTCGTTGATCACTCCAGCAAAGGGGAGGGAAAATAATTTTTCAAATTCAAGTCTAATCAAAATGTTGTGAGCTGTAAAGTTTCATTTGAAAAACTATCAGTGCTTAAGAGTGGATGGATTTCGGAATCTGTTTATGTAGCAATTTTTCCAACCCCTTGAAAATTTTACTTGCTTGTAAATAATTTTATTCATTTAGAGTTTTAATTTCAAATGTTCCACAATCGCTTCATCGATTCGAAAGTTTTCATTTATCTTCAGTAAGTGCCTTTCATTTTTTTTTCTTTTTTATTATTGTTGCTGTAACTCACCTTCATCAAAGTGTGCACCACCTCTTGCTTCCGCCTGCTACTATCGTTTTGCAAAGTAATAATTTTTATCGTACTGATAAAAAATGGTTAATTATTTACCATTAGTCTATCCTAACTGTTTGCATGTTTAAGTCTATTTACAATGTTTTTTTTTTGTTTGTCTCCTTGCATTAACTTTTCTTTTTCTTTGTTTTCTACGCCTTTTTGACTCTTTTCTATATTACAAACCAACAGACCACTTGGCAGGGGGTCAACATTCTACCTTGTTTTTGTTTGTCGTATTCTTGTTCATAAGACAGTTTGCATTCCATCGTCACGTTTTTTTTTTGTCCTCTCACTGCAGTGCTATTAGTTAGTATTTCTTAAAGAACGACCTATTTTTGTTTTCTTTTTTAAATGTAATAATTAATTACACGGTTAAACTCGTTTGCCGCTGGGTGGCAGCGGCGACAGCGGGTATAGATTTTTTTTTGTTTTGTTTTATTGTTTTCTATCTTAACGTCTACAACAGGCTAGGTGTTAAAATTTCTAACGCAAACCGGTCTGTGTCACGTTTCGCGTTTACTGTAAGTATGTAGGTTATTTTTGTTTAATGAACTTTGCAAGTAGTCTTCTTCAGTTTGTTTGCTTCAATAAATATTCCAGTGTATGAATACAAAGTGTTTAGCGCTTTAGTGAATTGCTTTAGAATGTTGATGACCAGCCGGCCGATCGTATCTTTCGAACTAACCAACATCGAATTAGGGTGCTTCTAAAAACATCGAAAAATGGGCTTCGCATTCAGTTGCTGTCAACAAAAAATGGTTGCACTGCAGAAATTAATGATAGGGTAATTGTTCCTATATTGATCTCATTGTTCCTGCATTCATCCTACGCTGAATCAAGAGATTTGAGTGTCTTTTCTTTCGTAAGAATCTTTCGTTATAGGTAGGAATAATTGCGATGTGGTGAGATTAATATGGGAACATTAACACTATGTCATTCTAGCGTGTCACTTAGGGTAAGTGGTTGTGGTTTGCCATCTTAGTTTTAAAGTGTTTATAAGTATAAGTTATAACTCTTCGTACATTGTCGTTTGTAAAATCAAACTTTCGTCTTATGCGCGCTGTTAGTGTTTTATTAGCTGTACTCTACTATCCTGGTTTATGTGTTTAGGCTATTTTAGTACATCTTAGGGCGAAACCAATGCTGTTATTAATTGTGTAGGTGTATGGGAAACGACCTGACCGAATTCATAACAAACTTGATTCTTATGGTCTTATATTGATGCTGGGGAGTAGGTTTTGTCTTCTGGAATAACCAATGTGTTGTGGAGGCACTCGAAAGCCTACGCCGCAAACAAATATAATACCGCAGTAGGAATTTCGAAACAAGTAACACTGTGAAAAGTGTTTTACCAAAAGATTCTTGTATGATATACCAATCAAATCGATTTAAGCATGCTTGTTGTACGAAGCATAACTGTTGCTTTGATTCTTAAATAATAAAATTTAAATCTGCATAAGTTGGAATCTGGATTCCCCTTTCATTTCCTTTTGTTTAGAGCTTAGGAAGGCCTTCTACAGCAAGTCTGGGAAGTGAACTTAACTGGTTACATACTTGTTTTTTGGACGTATTTTATAACACCTTCAGGAATCTTGTGCCGTCAGGTTTGAACAATTTGGAATCCATTAAGATTTGTTTTGGTGGAAATGGTTCTCGATAACGGAGGCATATCAGGTTGAAGGATGCTGAAACTCTACAAAAATGGTAGTATTCATCACTGGCATCGCAAGTAAGGTTCCCGTGATCTAGAAATAATTAAAAAAATGAATTCCAGTGCATTAAAAGGCAGCGACGGGTGTCATTATTAGACTGTTTCTGCGCGGAAAGATTTCTCGGCTCGACGGGCACTATAATCAACAACTACAACCGGTATGTTGTGGTTTACTTCTTGTCAATGGAGTTAGACTAAAGGGTGTTTCGATCACAATTTTGAGCATGGCGAAAATCCAAACTACTCTCACGCCAAGTTGGCGAAATTGTTGAATGTGACTAAATCAACTGTTACCAACGTATTAAAAGTGTTCGGTGAACGTTTGTCGACAGCCAAGAGAGCTGGATCGGAGGGAAATCGAAAGCCGGAGGCCACAGCGACGACAAGAAGAGTTGCCCGCTGTTTCGAGCGGAACCCCAACCTCTCCGTCCGAGATGTCGCAAAGAAGCTGGGAGTAGCGCCTGCAAACCGTGTATAGAGCTAAAAAACGAGCTGAACTGTCGACTTACAAGAAAGTGGTGACTGCAAATCGCGACGATGAACAAAACACGTCGGCCAAAGTTGTACAGATGATGCTGACGAAGCTGGATTGCGTGGTACAGGACTTACGTCAAGGCAGACTTGAAACAGCTTCCTGGACCGGAATTTTATACGGCAACCGGACGGGGAAAGGTGGCAGATATTTTCAAGCACACTAAACTGTCAATGTTCGTGAAGAAATATCTGGTGTGCAAGGCCATCTGTACCTGTGGCTTGAAGAGCAATGTTTACATTGCAACCGGAACCGTCAACCAGGAAATTTATCTGAGCGAGTGCCTACAAAAACGTCTACTGCCTTTCCTGAAGCGACACAATTGTTCCGTTCTATTTTGGCCGGATTTGGCATCTTGCCATTACGGAAAAAAGGCCATGGCCATGTGCCCAAGGACAAGAACCCTCCCAACACGCCAATAGAACAATATTGTGCCATCGTCAAGCGGAACCTTAAGAAGACTCAAAAAGCTGTTGTGAGCTTGAAACAGTTCAAGGCAAACGAGCGTTCTGCGGCGAAATCTTATGGCAGGTGCAGTGATGGAATTCTCACAGAAATATCAATTCATCGTGCGATACGTTTTCACTTGAGAACTTTCCGTTGCTAGTTTCACCCGCCAACTTTACTTGAGTGAACTTTCTGGGATGAGAGAATGAAATATCGTGAACTTTTTCTACTCGAGTCATCGACGCGAGGATATGAAAAATAAGATGAGAACATTCGTTCATGAAAAGCACACTGCCCAATTGCATAGAAATGGAATCTAGACAGAAAGATATATCGCATAAATCTATACACTCTCTTCAGCCTGATATACGTCCGATTGCTGCTTGTCTGGCCGGAGAGGTTTGGTTGAATTTGTCCTTAATGCATCACGTCATTCAAGCAGACGTTTCCTACCACTCGAATTTTGAGGTCGATGGAGAATACGAATGTGAAAATGTTAGCCAACTAACCTTCCAGTGCAGAAACAAAGTGAAAAACCTACCCAAACATGTGAAAGCTAATCGTAAACAATGACTTTAATCGTCGATTTCTCAGGAATCACTACACATCCAAGCAATCTGATCACCATCTGATAGAAATAATTTCCTCTACAAGATGGTGGTGTCGGTAAGCCTGACATCATAAAGATAGCAATTCGAAACCTTATTTTGATATCAACATCAAATTAAAACCAAAATTTGATTTCACTTCACAATTGTTAAATTCGATATTACATTTAGTTTGCATTTTGCTGTAATCTTGCCTTCACTTTTCTTCTAGAAAGGTCCCTTTGTTTTCATTGTCTTGACAGATTATCAACTTGAATACTTATTTTGCTATCAACAGGAAAAAATGGTCCGCATATGACTTTTCAATTTGCTCTCACTGATAGCAGGATCAGTTTTAAATTTGATGTCACAGGAAGAAATTTTTGCTATCAATTTTGATCTTTTAACCGTTAAAACGACCAAAACGACAGCAACCGGAGTAAGCATTATCGGCAATTTCACAACATCATGATGAGTTTTCAATTTGATCTCAAACTCTTCTCGGATTTTTATCCATGTGCAATCGACGTTTAAAGTAATTGTTTACGTTTGGCACACTCTTCACATGTTTTGGTAAAAATGTCAAAGAGCGGGATACAAACAAACATCAAACTACGCTCAAAAAAGTTTATTTAAAATAGTGTTTTTAAAAAAAAGTTAAATCGTTTACACGCTAAGAAAAAAGTACCCAGCGGAGCAGTTAAGTGTGGGAAGCCAATTTTGGGCATAATCATGTTTACCTACAGTTGGGTTCAAATAATTTAGTTTTTAGTAAGTAACTTGTACCCAACAGTAAAAATTGATGAAAATTTGAGTATGAATAGTTTGGAGTGAATTGTTTACATGTGTAAAATTCGGTTTAGTGATTATTGAGATGTCATTGAAACAAGAAGAAAATCGCCGGAGAATTTAGCACGCATCATGGAAAATCCGACTGCGACCATGAGAAGGATCGAAAGACAACTGGGAATCACCCATACAACTGTATTTCGGAAGGTAAAATCGTTTAAGGAGCCCCAAACAACCGGGCGGCGGGCTGGAAGTTGAAGAAAATCGAAGACAGCTGACGCTGTGAAGGTCCGGAAGGTGTTGGATTATTTAAAGTGTAATCCGATTTCGATTAGCGACGCGGTTCTGAAGGCAAAGTGTTCCGCCTGGTTCGATCAGCAAACCATGAAACGAGCTGGGCTTCGTGTATTCAAGATCCGCAAGGCACCGAACCGGCGTGATCAAAAAAACACGGCGGCCAAATCCCGCGCAACGAAGCAGTATCGAGAGTGGTTAACGAAACCGACGTGTGTGGTTATGGATGACGCAACCTACATCAAGGCAGACGCAAAGCAGATACCGGGGCTAGAGTTCTACGTTGCCAAATCACGGTTTGATGTTCCGGAAGACATAAGGAAGAAGAAAGTGGACAAATTCGCCAAAAATTACTTGCTCTGGCAGGTCGTCTGCCAATGCGGTAAACTGAGTAAACCGTAGATAACAACGGGTACCATCAATAGCGAAATTTACTGTACCGAGTACCTCCAGAAGCGCCCTCCTGCGGTCCCACGGAGGCGGGACATTAGTTTGCCCGGACCTGGCATCATTCCATTACGCGCGATTGACGTTGGATTGGTACCGAGACAATAACGTTGTTTTGTACCAAAAACCGCCAACCCTCAAAATTCACAAGATTCGTCCGGTGGAACGATGTTGGGCCATAATGAAGGCCAAAGTTCGAAAATCGTCCAAGGTGTTTAAGAACGAGCTGGATTTGAAGAAATAATGGATGAAAGTGATCAAAAAGGTCAGCTGCCCAAAATGTTATGAGGGGTCTTAAGGAAAGGTGCGGGCTTTCAGCGACGGAAAGGAAATTTAATAAAGTAATTTTGCCGAAACATAAACTATATGTATAAGTTCATTTCCTGAAAGTTTCAAGAAAATCCGATTTAAAACAAAGTTTTGGCGAACACTTTTGTCTGGTGTATTTTTTCGAGTACAGGCCTTACACGGTAAAAGTAGGAC